>BGNK01003752.1:4124-51478 GCA_003297005.1 Symbiodinium sp. clade A Y106 | reverse complement strand
AGGGATCCATCAGAGCAAGCAAGTTTCTGCAGAATTAAGGGATCCACAGGTTCTGCAGCTATTCTGGTAGAAGATCTTCGTCGTCCCGAAAGCTCTCAAACCGACGCGAGGGAGTACGGTACGGAAACTATTGCCGAAGCAGGAACCCAAAACAACTCAAGTGAGGTTTCGTTTGGTGTAGCAAATTTTCGACACTGCTCCCAAACTGAAGGCCACAGCACTTTGCGAGCAGTGCCCTGGCATCGTCAACAGCAGTCTCGAGATGCCAGGCAGTGGCCGAAACACCTCAAATCTTGCAAAGCTCGCCGGCCGGCTTTGGCACAGTGAGAGCGTTCCGGCGGACAAGGATTTGAGGTTGGGGATGCGCTGCAATTCTCATTCTCCTCACGGCTTCGACTTCGAAAGCGCATGATCTGATCTCAGAAGCCTTCCGGTGGATCCAGAGGTGGGCTGGTGCTCCCATTGCCGGGCCGATTTGCGCAAAGGAGCCGCAATTTCCTGTGGCACTCGCAGTCTCAACCGACGCACGAGAAGACTCGGCATCAAGATGCAACACGCTCCGGTGNGCAAAGGAGCCGCAATTTCCTGTGGCACTCGCAGTCTCAACCGACGCACGAGAAGACTCGGCATCAAGATGCAACACGCTCCGGTGCTTCCGAGATTCGCCTTCCTGGCGGCCTCCTGCTACATAAAGCAGCCGATTCTTAGCATTTCTCAGCTAAAGAAAGCTAAAGGTCAGGCACCAAGGATTGCTGCCTGGCATCGAGCCACATAAACATGTGTCGCACGTGTGATTTGCCCCTGCTCTCCTCCACAAGCACCAAGGCCTGGCGAGAGCTGCCTAGCGGGTAGAATGTCAGCGCAGCATGCCCATCCTCCTGAAAGCATGCAACTCTGACGCTCTACAAGTGTGCCTTGCATCAGCAAGTTGTCAGCCAGGTAATAGCAAACTGGTTGGGAAATGTTGGGAAAGCTCATCTACCCCTGAACACGTCTCAATCATGCCGGACATCTCGATTAAGTGATGTTTCTAGGTACGGTCGAGCATTGCAGGGAAGGCAAACATTGCACGCGTGCGCATGCTGCCGGTGACTCTGCTGAGCTCCACTGCTACCATCGTCTCTTGTCAGGTCCACGTGTTCTGGTGTCGCTTTGCTCTTCAGGCTACCTGAGCTGTACAATTCAATCAATTTCTTGACATATTTCTCGTTTGGCTGTACGATGATTCCTTAATCACTTCATGCGTGAATACGTACTTTCGCTTGAGGTACCTGAGTTCTTCTCCTTCTCCTCGCCGTGGTAGAATATACGGTCCTTCCTCCTCAATGCTGAAGATCTTCTGCAACTCTGATACCAAGCACTCTGTTTCCTTGCCTTCTCCTGCCAAGAGCTCACTATCTGTGTGGATGGATATACATAGGTGCTGCGTCTTGTGTTTTGCTAGCGCTGGCATGTGTACGGAGACCACGAAGCCAGTTTCTCCAGTATTGACCTGAGGTGGTCGTGCCACCTGGTCGCCGCGATTCTCGTTGGCCCGGCAAACATCTCTTGAGACGCCATGGTACTCCTTCGCCTATCTGGCACGCTTTCTTCATCCATGCGGAAATTACCACAAGCACTTGTTCTTGCTGTGCTACTTGGATGCTACTTGGAGGCATGCGTTCTTATGTCGAGAACTACGATCACCCATCCAAAGATCAAGTGGAGAAATAGTAGCAAAAGGCTTGCTGCGTTCGATCCGGTTTCTGCCGCCGAGCTGACACCGGCCCTGTACTCTCTCGCCTCAATCTCCTTTTCCACTTGCTGTCTCGGAATCTGCAATCGTAGACCCCTCTCAAGTCCATACGCTTTTCCTCTCGTGTGTTTTTTGACTCCTGCGCCTCTGCTTTGATGCCTATGTTGCTTAGACTCTTAGACGGTTCAGTTCTTCCACTGCAGCTTCCTTGTCTAGTGCATCAAACCCTTCGGGACTGAGTTCTGGTGGTGTTTTTCCCTGTTCTTTTCTTAGGTGCATCCTCCATCTCTTCTTCGATCAAATCTTCGTACTAGATGTCTTCTCTCTCCACGGCATTGAGGTCCTCATGTTCATCCCAATGAGAAGCATCCGCTTCCTGGGATACCCTGCCTGCGAAAAGCAGAATGTCTTTGGTGAAGTAGTGAAGTAGGCTCACCTTCCCTTGCCCGTTCTGGGCTTTCCTGTTGTGGTCCCGATCCAGCTTCCAAGTTCCGTTTCTTGAGTTCTTCCAGACTCATTTACTATCGTCTACCGCGATACTTCCAGGTTGGGGAATTCCAGCAGAACTTGCATGCTCTGACTCCCTGCCTGAGCTTGATCCCACTTCCTCTACTTGTTCGGCTTGTCAATCCTGGTTGTTCAGGTTCCTCCATCATACTTGGAATCACGGCTGTGGTTGATTAATGTACGTACCTTTGGGCTTCCTAACGCCCTAGGGTTCCAAGGCAGAACACTCAGTCTCAGAAGTGGTTCTTTCCTGCATCCTGTTGCAACTTTCCTGACAGACCCTGTCCCATTGCAATCTGCATGCCTTCAGTCTCAGGAAGATTTCATGTCCGATTTGCGAGATCGGAAAGAGTTTTCGACCTTTAGCAACAGCTGTTTGAGGTTGTTTGCGTCGGCTGGTCATCTGTAATAGGGACGACTGCTCAAGTGACGGGATTGTAGAAAAACGTTTGCATCACAAAAGGGTCCAGTGTCACGCTGTCTGCACCTCACTGGCCAAGCACTTATTGGGCTGTCGCATCGCTCCTCCCCGAGGGTGCCGAAGGCCACGTCGCGTCCACCTTCACGGCGGAAGTGCCCTTCATTTACGGCCGCAGCAGCCATGGCGATGGATTTGCCAATTGCTTCAGAGTGTTGTGTGTGTGTGTGTCAGTGCTGCTGCAGTCACCTTCAAACTTGCGTCATGTCGTTCAAGATGACAGATGATTCCTGGTTAGACGTGGAATCAGGCTGGTGATGCACCCACGCGAAGAAGAGCTATTGTCCCTTGGTTTAAGTAAGGAGCTTTTCCGTGATGGCCTGGGTTGAAAATTCAGGCAACAGGCAGAGTGGTGCAAGTAAGATGGTCAACAAGCCGGACGGACATTGGAAGCACTCACAAGGAGATGGCCCATCGGATGCCTGGGCAGCTCCAGTGAGTGTTCGGTATGGGCGAACGCATTCGAGCCCCCTGCCACGCCAAGGACCACACGGGACCTGCAGGCCGGAGTTCACTAAGATGACGCTATGTCGTGCCAGCGCAGGGTGCCGGAAAGTTTCGGAGCTGCCGGTGCACCTTCGTGAGCCAGAGGCAAGCTTTCCACTGGCGACGAGGAGCCATGGATGCCCCAGAAGTGGATGGCACCATCGTAGCCTCCGGACCTTTGGAGGCGCTCGGCTCTTTGCAGCGAACTGTGCCCACGGCTGGCAGAACATTTATAGGCGTTGTCCAATATTCCTTTATCCTAGTTTTGGCCCTTGGTCCGCGCTTGCGCGGACCTTGCCGCGAGCGGACAAATATTTAAAGGTATTCGCATAATACGAAACTACAGGACATCCCTAGCTTCAGACCTTGCGCTTCCCCTTGGTGCGAGCTTGCACGGACCTTGCGCGTGTGGCCCTTTCGTATCATTTATCGTTTTAAAATTCCGCGTTCAATAAATACTTGTACCATAGCAATGGTTTTCGGACGCAGCTCATTTAACGCTGCTGGGCACAACTTGACGGGTTGGACCGTGATCTTGCCCGCAACAGCACTCGAAGAATCATAGCAGCGGTGGTGCTGCAAGCAAGCAAACCCAAACCGGGTGACAGTTCGAACCTATATAGAAGTATGAAAAGATTGGACACTGCGAGGTCGAACTTGTCCGAAACCGGCAAGATGCGCTCTGCATGCAATAGATTATGTAGCCGTCAGCATGTCTTTCTGCAACAAATGACCGGTAATATTGGACGTGTTAAAAACGAGGACTGAGGGCCGAGCGCAAGCAAGGAGTCTGACTCTGGATGCCAACAGAGAGAGGTGACCTTTTCGGAGGCACTCCGTGTTCCAACCCAACGCTTTTGCCAGCACCGTGACGGGCAAGCAAGACAGCCTCTTTCTGATGAGCCTTGAAGACCTTCCGCACACTCATCGTGCGCACGTCCTTCGAGGAATGAGAGGAGACAAGTGCCCGAACTTTGAGCTACCAAGCCAGGCTCCAAGGCTCCGGCCATGAGCATGACCAGTTGGTCTCTCGAGGCACTCGCTAGCCACTGGCCGTGTGGGCTCCAGGCCTTATGCGTGGAAGCGACCCGCTTCAAGTCCTCTGCAAACTGCGCCCTTCTGCAAGCCTTGTTGTTTAGACGCCAACTGAGCCGGCCCAGTTTGCAGTCGAGCGCGAGAGTTTCGCCGGAATCTCGCAAACAGACTGAAGTCTGAGGAGCCAGCTACGCGCGTGACGGTGTTCTTATGGCAGAAGATAGTGGTAATCGCTTCGGATGCTCGGGGATCCCAGAGTTTGATCTGGGAATCCTGCGAATCGCAGAGATTTGATGTGATCAACGAAAAGAGTGGCCAAGTCGTCCCAGAACCTTCGAGCCAGTGGCCACCAAACCCTTGGTCGGATGCCACGCGCAGCACCTCAACACCCACAGTACATGCAGTAATCGCTCGGGAGACTGAGCAAACTCTCAGCTGCCGACTTTACATCCCAGCCATGACCGGTGAATGCCCGCTCCTTCGAAGTCTGCACTCCGCGGTACAGCTCTACCCTGCCGATTCATTCCGATGCCTCTTCGCCGGTCTTCAAGTCCCAAACCTCTCACAAGGCGGCGAGGGGCTCTGGGGTCCGGTCCCTTTGTCCCTTCACCACTTGCCTTTGCATGTGAGTCGTCTGCACATGAGCAGAATTTTTCCCCAGTCGGTGCTACCTGGATGTGATCATGCGCTGCCGCTTCACCGACTGGACAAAAGGCGAATCAATGCTCTTGCAGCCTAAGGCCTTTGCTGCTATGTCGCACACTGAGTCCTTGTGGCCCTGGAAGGTCTGGAAGTTGTAGATGAATGGATCCTTAGTCAAAGGTCGAGGGATCTCTCCAGCACACCGACTCATGAAGCTCCACACCAGCTGCTCTGCTTGGACGGTCCTTGTGCTCTTGGGGCTCTTCTGAGGCAATGTCGCAGCTCATTGTGCCCGTTTGTGCCCCAATAGGTCTCCCGGTCTTGCGTCGAGCCACCTCCCTGTTAAGAGCTCTGCACTCCACGGTCCTGCATATGCTTATTCAAATGCCTCCCATTCCTTTGCTATTTGCCTGGGCATGCATGTTGGCTTTACCATCTCTCTGCTTCACTTTCCTAAAAGCCATTTGCACGCGCTGGGTGAGCCACTCAAGGTGGCATCTGAGATCGTCGCCCAAAGCTTGATCATGCCCAGCTGGTCGCCGCTTACCATGACGGCCTGTGTTACAAGCAGCAGCGTCGGCCACCAGAAACGAAGCCGCAGCTGCAGAGGTCGTGAAGCTTTTCTTGAAGGTTCTTTGGCATTGCCTTGCTTTCCGGGCCAAGGGGGGGAAACTTTTCATCAGGGTTGAGAACAAAAAATCAATGCAACCGGCAAACCTTGAATTGAAACAGATACGTCTGGGGGAAGCGGCAGGAGGAAAGACGGGGAGGTTCTGGATGACGATTTCAGTCCTCCGATGTCCTACGTGTGGCACGGTTGCAGGTTGCGGGTTGTAAGTTTCAGGGATTTTCCGGGGTTGTCCTTTAACGGTTTGGGAGGACACGTCTCTCGCTACCACCTCCTAGCTTCTTTCCCGCTCACTGCGTGCAGGTGCCAAACTTCTGAAGCCGAAGTCTGAAGAAACAGCAGAATTCTGAAACACCTGTGAAAACTAGCCTTTAGCCCTGGAGCACCTACATCACACTAGCCACACTCCCCTACAGCCGTCCTGAACCACAAACAACCTCGAAGCCCTTCCTACGCAAAGCCGCAGCCCACATTGCCCCTTCTCAAGAATTCGCCAACGAGCAATGCGCTCCTCAGTGGATAAGTATGGTTGCATGGCCTTTTTTGCTCCGAGCTTCAGCCTTTGACATCTGCACGGTCTCACCTGCCTCGTCTGGAGTCCAACACATCGCCTTGATCCCGGCCTTGCCATGTCGATACACCCAATGTGGTAGCTGGTAGCTGACATCATGTGCCAGGCCACTGAGTGCACGACGTTGTGTGCCTGCATGACATTCTCGGAATGAAAGGCCAAACCTTGCTTCTCATCAATGCTTATCACAGATAGGATGCATCTTCTCTGATAAGAGCCTTCTTGCTAGGGGGTGATAGGGGTGCCGAATCAAAATAATTAAGCAGGACCCAATAACAAAGCTAGCTCCCAGTAAGGCCCCACGTCGGGAATCACAAGAGGCTGGATGAGACCGCAGTCAGCCGCACGAGTCGGGGTCAAGCGGGTGCCAGTCCATAACAGGCATGAGGCATGAGTCTGGACTAGGGAAGCGGGGCGATTGGGAACATTGGCGGGCAAGTCGCGAACAGACCGGGCCAGAGTCAGGAACTGTCTAGATATATTGTAGAGCTTTTATCCGGTGAAAATTCCAGCAAGCAAGGCTTTTCCAGCGTATTTACAAGTTTTCATGACGGCGCAAGTAAGGAATATCAAAAAGGTGTAGGGATTTCAACAAGCTTTACAGAGCTTTAAAGAGGAATATACCATAAATTGCCCATGTGCTACCTCAGGTATTCGGATGAGATGCGGCTGTGAGTGCTCCCTGGGCTTGCTCCGGAATGCTGTTCCTTACAGTGACTGCTGACTCGCGTTCCCGAATTGTGGTGGCTGTGTTCAGTTCTCGACTCAAACTTGGAGCTGTTCCTCAATGCAGCCTGGCAGTGCTCCGGAATCGGCTGTTCCATGCTGTTTCCGACTACAGGGTCCGGGGCAGACTCGGCTAACAGTGCAAAGAGGCTCCGCACGTCCCATCATTTAGAGCTGATGCTGCATGTCGCGCCCCCACTTCCTATTTTTAGGTAGGATACTCGCGGCGTGCGTCTGCCGCTGTGTGGGGCAAAGCATTCGGGCAGTGTCCTGGTGGTCTCCTGTTTCTTACTGGTCTCCGGGTTCGTTGTCATCATGATCTTCCTTCGTGGGTGGAAACAAGGCGTACAGGCTGGAAAACAACACAGATAGCAACTAGTTGCGACCTCTGCTTTCCCAAGCAATTCAAGCCCGTTCGCATGTGACGGTGGTCGTGACGTCCTGGTCAGAATGGCATGCATCTCGTGTGGTCTTTCACTGTTTGGGCATCTCCGGTGGCATAGTAGCATTGATGATTGTAACAAGTTAACAAGACTGACATTCAAATAAAAGGAATGATGGTAACGAGAATGGAGCTGTAACAGTTGTAATAGTAAACAAGACAACTAACAGTTGTAATAGTCATCATGATAACCGGTTGTAGTATACCAGTCTTATCACAATCATTAACTATATTAAGTGTGGTGGTTGTTGTTGTTGTGGTTGTGGTGGTTGTTGTTGCGGTGGAGGAGGAGGAGGAGGCGGAGGTGGTGGTTGCGGAGGACGAGGAGGTGGTTGTGGTGGTGGTGGTGGTGTGGGAAATGTGGGCGGGGATGGGGGTGGAGGTGGTGGTGATGGTCGCGGGCGGGGGTGGTGTTGATGCTGGTTGCCGTTGTAATTGGTTGTGGGTGGGAGGGCACCGTTCGACCTTCAGTGAGACCCCACCCACGGATTCAGTATGTCTCGGATTGATCATATTACATATGATGTGCGGCCGTGTCATTTCCAAAACGATGGCCTCAATGTCCTTCGCCAGATGCACCGCTGTGATGTGATGCACCCATGGTTAAACGTCCACCAGTAGGAAGGGAATTAAACGTCCACCAGTAGGAAGGGAAAAACCACCGCCTCCGCACGGGGGACAGCTGCGAGTCTTGTAGCGGCCCTTGTTGCTGAGCTCGACGAATAGCTTGGCTTGGGTCGGAGAGGAGGGTTTTGGCTCTACAACTACTCTCTCACTTCTCTGGTCATCGTCTTTTTGACTTTGTGTTGTCAGGTTTGTCGAGCCCCCGCTAGGTCAAGGCTGCATGGAAGTGAATTAGAGACCCCTTCCCCCACCTGCCGAACACGTCCGAAGCCCTTTGAGCAAATGTGTGCGCGGGTATCTGCTCCTGTGCTTCGCTGCTGTCGCGCTTCCCATTCGCGTCCGGGTTTGGGGGTGCAAAGGCTTCCCGCATGAAACATGTCCGGAGTGAGTCAGACACGGACATCCATGCACAGCCGTCAGCCACAGGGTCACAGGGCCAACAGCACCAGATCTACATCGTGTATAGGACTGGTCAATAGGCGGGCCCAAACCCAATGCGATGTTCGACCGCCCGATGGACAACATGTTCAAGCCCATCGAAACGGCACACGCCCACCGTTGTTTCCGGTGCCTTCGGATTGTTGGGCTAGCGCTGCTGTTGTTCCGCACTCGTCAGCTATGGCTCCACCCAGCCTACCCTACCCGTGCGCCTACTAATTATGCAACCAGCATCTCCGGCAGATCAGTCGAGTCACCTTCGTTTCAAAGCACGCTGGCTCCAAAGTAGCAATCATGCGAAGAACCGAATACTTACTTCTGAAAACACTCCAACTCTTGGGAACAACTGAAATTACAATTTACATTCCGTGAATGGCGATTTCTGTGCTTTACGGCTCCTGCTCCTGTGCCGCAAACTTACCCGTTGTCTTGCCTTTGAGTCTTGAACCTACAACCTGCGGACCCTCAAACTACCTGAGAACAGCGTCTGCAACAGTGGTACAGTATGTAAGCAGGATCACGACCGGAGTATGCCATCACGACAGTTTTGTATAGTTGCACCGTGACTCTTTGCTATTAGGAATCGTCTTGCAGCTTCGCGGCCATTCCAGATGGTCATCTCGCCTGCAAGTGTACCGGTGAGAATGCGGCGGCCTTGGACATCGGGCTGGCTTGTGACCGTAGAAGAGTTTTGGCAAATTTTTCATCGCCTTATCGGACCGAAACACCTATTCATTTCCGCCTGCAGCGCTCCTCGCACTAATCCTTCTTGCACCATATTGAAGGCTTTCCCAACGCTTGCGGGGACTCCCAATTCCCAGCGACACCAGCGGCGCTGCGCTCAACAAGATCTGTGTTGGCACGAGTGCGAGGCTCAACTGAATGATGTGTGGCCGAACACACCGACTTTTATTTTTCGGGGGCTTCCACAGCCGTGTGCTGAAGGCCTAGCTGGACATGGCTTTGGTCAGGACTGGAGTGCCTCTCCTGGCGCCGCACCGTTGGGGAACCAGGTCGCCACGTAGACAGGCGACCTATATAAACGAGTATGACACATGCCAAGCAGCAATACTAAGCGCAGCAAGACTTCTCTCGGCGAATCCTTACCTCGAAGATTGTCTGATATGGCCGAACGCTCCACCTCTACAGCCTGCCGACATTCTATCATGATCAATGCGGAGGCCTGTTCTTGTTCACAGCTGCATAAACGAAGCGGGGGCAAATGCCGTCGTACGGGTTTCGCGGCCTGGCTCGGGTCAGACCAATTTTCTGAAGCCCTCCGCGGGCATGCATTGCTTGAACTCAAGTTGCAAGCTCGAACTCAGGTTGCAAGGTTTTCGAAGTTCGATTCTTCAAGACATGGCGGGTCCGGCATCGCGAAAGGAGGAACCAGTTCCTTCGTGTAGTTGTAGTGTCCTTATCTGCAGGAAGATCTGGAACTCAACCCTCACCCGTCATGCATCCGACCGATGTCTGAGTGACGTTCTTTGTAGGAGCCTCGGCCGCGTACGACGCCCCGCACAGTCCTGTAACAGGGCTTCCAACGTCACGGACTGCTGAGCCTAGTGAAGGAAACCCAGCGGACTTCGAAATCCATGCACTCTGCAAGCCTCCATCCATCGGACCACGTCAGAACCGTAGTCAACAGTGCGTTTCGTGAACTTCCGAAGCTGGGCATCATCGATGCTCTTGCCCTCCAGTGTCGTGATGCTTTTCAGACTTCAAACTTGCAAATTCGCGAGACACGGCCTTGCCCTTGCCGTATGGGACAATCTCGTGACTCATTGCAGGAGGCCTGACCGTGCCGCCACTGATTTGCAGATCTCAAACGGACCCATGAGCGAGCAGATCACCCTCGCTGTGAGTGAAGTGATTCATCGCAGTTTAACATCTAAACCAGCTGAATTCATCTCCCTGGACCTGCTGAGACTCTGGCACATCGCACTTTGAATGTAGCGCGACGCAGAGGAAACCCCAAAGTCTGCGAAGCAATGGCTTTCTATCCTATGGTGCCCATGCAGTTTACGACTGTACTGCCGAATGGCTGAACAGGCCGACTTCACAAGATAAACATGCCGTGAGTACTACTTGTAGCAGATGGAGTGATTGGTATCGATTGGTCTGGGCAACCACAGAAACCAAGTGCCAGTCTAGAGCACATGTTGGTCTTGAACATGTTCGCGCAATAATGTGCTCCGGGCAGTTGCTTTGTGTAGTGTAAAGGCGGTGTAATTGCACGCAAATGCAGCATCCGAAACCTGCACACCTGACACGTGCAGGAAGATTGGTGCAGTTCTGAAATCTGCGCTACTCATGATGGACTGCAAGGCTGTTGCTACAAATTCCCACGTCGGCTTGCAACTGGGACTCCGGCGCAAAGGCATCTCTTTGGACTTGCAAGCCGTTGTCTCCAAACTGTCTGTGAAACCGCGGTAGCCGGGTAGCTTGCTATCGCCCGGAAGTCTTCAGACCAGGTCTGCCTGCCCGTGGCAAGCCGAAGTGTTTGAAATAGTCAATAGTGGTTTTGCACAGACGCCCGAACTCTAGTTTTGCTGGATCGTCCCAAGCACTCGCTGTGTTTGAAGCGACTGAGGGAGTGAACTACTAGGGTCGAAGGCTACTATTGCGACCTTCCACCTTACGCCGGCACGTCTGCATGAAATCCCTCAAGCCCATGGAAGAGCCGCTCCACACACAAGGCATGCAGAATCATTTCGAACATAGCCTGCACTGCGGATCCAGCTGTACTGAAAGTGTGAAATCACTTCAATCGAATTAGAGTAGGAAATGATATGTGCATTATGTACTCACTCGGTTATTTTCGTCCGATCATACGGATGCATTAGCAAAGATGCACAATTAGCATTGCGCCTGCAAGTTCAGTGGATGCGGCATTCAAACGAGCGCGATTTCGTCTTAAAGGTGTCGGTCGCACTAGTTTGGCTGTTTAACGCCATAGTACAGACTATGGCCCGTTCGAAGTGCAAGCAGTTTGGTTGGGAGAAGGATGGGAGATGATGGGAGAGGTACACCGTTCCTTGACCGGCATCCCTACCTTCGCAGAAAAAAACGGAGACACACCCATGTTCACCCTGTAGCCTCTAAGTGGTTTAATCCGGATGTCGGGAGGCTATACAAGGCTTGGGGGTGCTGGTGCTGGCTTTAAGGTTTGAGGGTTTGGGCACATCCCCGAGTTTACAACGCAAAACCTCAAACGCGAGTACGGGGGATGCTAAGTCTAGCAGTACACATGTACGTCCGCAAGCCACATGCTTCGTTGTCTTTTCTTTGTCTGAATCGCTCTGCATCTCTCATCACCTTCCTGGTTCTTGTACTTAAGCCTTAAACTGACAAACATGTGGTGTCTAAGATGAGTATCTACTCACTCCCGTCCCAGCCACCGGCCAAGCACCCTTAAATTCTCCCACGCACACATTCTTCTTCACCACTCACTCTGACTTTTACTCAAAAATCGTCGACATTCTGAGGACGAGCACGGGAAAACCGTGCAGCACGTAGCAACGTGTGTACGTGAGATAAAATCACAAAATTCCTGCAACCCAGGCAAAACTGCTCCGCAACCCGCTTGACCGGTTGACTGGCAGTGGAAATGGCAATGCATCTACTGCGATCTGAAGGAACTGGCCTCCTCTCGCAAATATTCGCCCACCTGGGACAGGTATTAAGAAGGACTCTGAAAACAATTGTGAACTTGTTTTCATGGGGCGAACATGTATGCCGGCCCTAGCTGCAAATTTTGGCTGAATGCTCGCAATGAGATGCGACGGGAAGCTGGACAAGCCTTTTGCCGTGTAACCCACTCGCACTACGGATCGTTTTGCAAGTCCTGTGTCTGACTGCCTTATATTGCGCTTCGATCATCGAACGACAAGCGCTTGGCACTATGTGCCTGGCTAAGCGATGCGAAATGATGCGAACGAAGAATTCAATATGAACAACGTGGTTCATTCATGGCGGGAGTCGTGAGAGCACATGTGAAACTGCACAATTTGTCGCAAGTGCTCAAGCGAAAATACTAACACTACATTCCTTTGTCCTTTTATGCGCACACATGCACCACACGACAAGCTTGTTACCGTTCACACGCAGCGAACTAGCTGGCTCGCACTACGGACTTTTTCAGCAGTCCGGTGTCTGAGAGCCTTGGCAGCCTTGGTGTGCTTCGAACATCGCACCGCAAGCTGTTGACGACTTTGGTGTGTGGCACCGTCTTGTCTTGTTGGCGAGCTGCTTGGCCAAACGGAGGAAGGAAGTGGACACCGGACATGGGTGGCGGCTCGACAAACCTTGAAGCCACTTGTAGAACGGCTCGAACTCGAGCTTGGCCTTGTCGCAGCGTAGTTTCTCTCCTTCCGACCAGTCATCTGTGCCGATCTCGTCGGAGAGGTTGGCTGCCGAACTCACCTTGTGAAAAGTCAACCAACGCCCCGACTCTGCCACCCACTGCCAAATGGAGCCCAAAACCTTAGTGAAGAGGCCGTCCTTGGAGCAACTGGAGCCAGTCGATGTTCTGCAGCTGAGTTGTCGACAACACAATACAACACAAGTGACCACGAACAAAAGCAGATACTGCGCAGATACCGAAGACCTGAGCGAACATTTCAAGCCAAAGGATGAAAGCCTTAGAGTCAGTTGCGGTATATGTGGTGCGGTGGCAATGCTGGCGAGCGCCATGCGAGGCACTTCTTAGTTTCTTAGCGAAAACAGAAGCGCACGCCTCCTAGCACTGGGAACACGGCTCCCCAGCCGTTCGAACTTCCCACGAGTCCCCGGGGCACAGACTCTTGTAACCAGTTGTTGACACGCCTCATCGAGCCTGCCAGTATGATGAACTCATCAGCGTACAACTACGACACTGCCTCATGGCCAGGCTGCAAAGGAATGCGAAAGGGCAGGTCGTTCCACTCGGTCAGCGCAGTGCGACCTGCGAACTCATGGAGGTTGGTTTCTCGTTCGAGCACTGCTGTTGTACAACTGTTGTAAAGAGTGACTTGCCGACTGCCCCGAACACTCAGGCGCAGACAAAGTTGTGAGCGTCCCTGCGAGCTTGGCCACAACTTGCAGGTGGAGCTGGTCGACCCGAAAGCCCTCCCGGGATCACTGGATCATCTCGCGAACTTTCTTCCCGGACTCCCGATCACCCAACATTTCTACCATCGTCTGGTAGCCGGAGGTTTGGCCTTCTCCTCTCTCATCCGAAAGCCCACGAAGCCGTGCGCAAGGAATCCGGACAAAGCTGACGCACTCCCTCGACCCACCAGAAGTCGTCGACGAAATGGGCGCCACCTCAACAAGCACAGGGCATCAGCTACCCTAACGCAACTCCAAACCGAACCGGCCGAGTCGAAGTGTAGCACCTGCAAGATGTCGCCACGCTGTGTCCTCTGATGGTGCAGGCAGGGTGTCGCGCATCAAAACAGGCTCGGCTGGCCATATCATCATGCAAACTAAACTGCTGCAGCGCTGTTGCAGTCACAAGTTGGGCGTCTGAGTACGGATGAGTGACACCGTCTAATTCTATATTTCCTTGCACGGTGGCGAATGCCCTTGCAGCTCGAATTGAACCTCTCTGAGACTCGTCTTTCAACCACTAGGTCGGAAACGCCTCCTGCGCGACCTCGCGCATGGGACCTAATTACTGACATCGGAAAACTTTTGTTTTCCTGAACGAACTGGCGCACGTCCACGACGAGTGTCACGGGGCCAGGTACCGACCCGTACCGCTGCTGGCCTGCGCAGGATCAGTGTTGCAAACCAGACCTTGCTGAGTTGCGTGCCTCTCGTCTTTTCTGGGACTGACGAGGCGAGACCCTCAGGAAAGGCGAAAGGCGGAACCTGCTTTTGTCAGAGACTGGCACGTACTGTGTTGCCACGAAAAAGTTGCTGATCACGCAAACACCGTGCGCTGACGGTGTCGGGAGATTCCTCTCGCTTGGGCTGGGCGGCGGGGTGCGCCCGTCTAGTGGGCCGGGCCAGTGTTAATTGTCAGGCACGGGAAACTCGGGGAACTATAGCTGACCCTTCGGGAACCTTAGAGTCTAGGCGGCCGAACATGAAGTTGCCTGTTGTGTTGCGAACCTCGACGGCTTTAAACGCATGAACTGGACAACGGACGGGACGTACCGATTGCGGGCCCGGACTGCGGCTGCTGCAGGGTTGGGGGTGGGGGAAACGGATGCTTGGGTTGTGTAGCAGCTTGCCAGTTGGTGGTTAGGCCTGGGCAGACTGGAACCACCTTCACCGCCGTCAGCTGTCCCTGTCTGGCCCTGTCTTACCTTGCCGTTGCCAGACAAACCTTTCCCGTCCTTGCCTTCCTTTCCGTTGTTTTTCCTGTCTGCACGCATCCATCCGGTCACGACAGTTTCTTGTAGTGCTCCCTGATCTGGGGGATCTTTCCGGGATTGTCACGTGATGCTCGTCTCCTCAACTTGCGAACAGCATCGCCCGCTTAATACTATTGAGTTGAACGTGCCGAGGAACGTCAGGATCTCCAAGGCACGTGCTTCAGCTGGCCGTTGTCGAGTGTCATCTTCTCGACTGGCCCCGTCGTGGTGAATATAAGCAAACTCCCAGGATCTCCCGGGCGCGAACGACAGTGAACAACTGCGTCTCCTTCTTTTCGTGAACCGTTCTTTCTTCGGCTGTCTCCGATCTTCTCCTTCGGAATGTCCTTGAAGCTTGGTAAGGTTGTCCGAACTGGTAGTCGGGGCGGACATTGGGCGTCGCCGAGGCTGTAAGAGCTGCGGTTGCTGCGAGGTGGGCATGAGCTCGATGTCTGTGAGCTTGAGGTCGTCTGTGCTGACTGTGACCCTCAACAGAAGGTGTCAAGAACATTCTGATCTTCTTCCTTTTCGTGAAGACGTGGCGCAGGACGCCCGAGTTCGAACTCGAAGAGCCTTCCTCCGAGGACGACGGGTCTGCAGCTTGCACTGGTGCTGCCTGTTGTAAGCATGCTTAGCAACCCGGCAGCACGGTGGGACCACAAACGCAGTGCCTGACCGGCCACTTGTTGGGGAAAGCGAACTGCTTGACTGTGTTTCTCCGGCTGCCCGAACTTGGTCAGCAGTCCTAGAGAGGGTGCACATATCGCCTCTCGAGGCCTTTGGCCCGGCAAAACCCTTCAATCTGAAGCAATGTTGCGACCATCTTTGTCGAATGCGGATGGGCTCGCCAGACACGACGTGTCAGAACAAAGCTTAGCTGATACTGCCCGCAAAGCTTCCGATTTGGCGACTCCCGCGAAATCAGGCAGTTCATCCAAGAGAGGGAAACGATCTACTGACTCTCTCAACAAGTACCAACTGGAGAGGGAAGTTGCGCGAATGTGTGCAGCAGCTACCAAAGTATAGGGTCATCAGCTACTTTCACGCAAGCAGGCGCTCTCCTCGTCCCGACATATCGTTCGAGCTTGAATACTGCCTGAGATGCGGACGGACAGGGCTCGCGCTAGGGGGGCTCAAGCAACTCACAGACAAAAGTTTGACCCGATGAGCCCTACACGATGCAAGGAAAGGAACTTATACTTGGCCTGAGGTCCCCGGATGCCGATGCCGGCGCCCCGTCTTATTACCGTCTTATCATCAACGAGGAGCTGGAGACCGTACCTGCCCAAACGAAGTCTGGCACTCCTCCCGAAAATCACACAGCCCAAATCCGCCGAAGATTACCGCCCAAGTGTTTTGACTGCCACATCGAGCGAGTCATTTTACAAAGGTGCTCTTGCTGAGACTTCGGGCCCACTTCCACTTCATGTTCACGGGGCAACTATCCACTCAAGTCGGAGCATGACGGTTCCAAACAGCGCTCAAGCACTCGATTTATTTGTCGAGGCAGTGGGCTCCCACTACTTGCATGCAAATTTGGTATCCAAGCTGCAATCGACTCCCTCAGCCATGCTGCTTTGGCGAAATTCCTTGGGAGACAGGTCCGCAAGGACGCACAACACTGCGCAAGAACCGAAAGTTGCCTCACTGACGGAGGGGCTCCATCCTTGCCGAATATTGTTTTGTACCGGATCGTACGACCCGGAGCCACGCGCAACACCGACCACTCGCGCAGAAAAGCATGAAATGCACATCTCGGATGTCGTCACTGGCTGCGCGAGCACTTCTGTAGCGCGGTAAACATGACCGCCAGAAGAGCTTTGGTTTCTATTCCGCTCCAATCCCAAGGACGCAAAAAATCTCTTCCGCAGCCTTCCACCTTTCGAAGCGTTGCCACGTTTCTGACTCATGTCGTCCCTTCCGCAGACCGTTTTGGCAGCAAGCCTTTCCGCAAGAGCACAAGCCGCTCTTGACGTGTTATGCTAACTCCTTTCTGCAAATGTGGACCATGTATTATGAATCCGCTAGCCGCCGCCTGTAACAGCTGGTTCATAGCTGGGTGCATAGCCGGGCTTAGGGAAACTTGGGGATAAGCAAAAGCACTCTCACGGCTTGCGTTTACTGCGGCCAGCTTTTTGAGCTCACATGAAGAAGGTTTACATCCCCTACTGCGGTTTACGTATTCAGACGTTCCGCGGAGCAACACCTTCCACACCCTTCCGCACGCACAGTCCCGGAGAGATTTTCAGATCGAGTGCTGTAGTCTTCCGACAAGAGACGTACAAAAAACGCTGCTCAATTCTCCCGCGAACTGGCAACCCAGCTCGTGCTGCGCGCGGCACACGCAGACGTCCCCTCGTGTCTGTTTTGCTCCCGGGAGTTGGATTGCAGCGGACTGTTTCTGCTTGTTAAAGGGCGCGTCACGTCTGCGAACGTCAAGTTGGTTCCTCGAAAGGCGACGTGGCAAGGGAAGACCGCACAAGCGAAATCGTCTCGTACCGAAAATCTCTCTCAACTACTCTGTCCACACCTGCCCACGAGAGGAAAAACAAGACCAGAAGGGGGAGAGAGAGCGAGAGCGAGAGAGAGAAATTAGAGACCCAGCTCGTCTGATAGACCAGGAAACCCGCTCTTGACGACCTCGGAACCCGGCTTCCGGAAGGGCCGGCTCCGCGAGGTATCGCGAGGTCGTCTTGCTGGTTCAATGAGCGAACCGCCGTGGCATGGACAGTTTGCTCAAGGCTCCTGAGGTTCAGCAGGGGCACCCTATCGAACGAGGGGTGCAAACTCTGCATCGCTGGTGTAGACGACGCGGTGGATTGCCGACCAGCGGTCCATCTGTCCGGCTTCACCGGTCCAGAACATGGCAGCAACGAGCGCGAAGACTAACGAAAAAAACTCCGACCTCCGGCCGTCAAAGCTGTCGAACGAAAAGAACATGCGACAAGTGCACGTGCGCTACACCACAATGCGGCATCCAAAGTAGAGTACCTCGAAAAAGTTGTGGACCGGTAATGCACGAGCAATGTGTCAAGCGGCTCGTGCATAAGGCTCGACAGAACACGAAAATTCCCGGGCGGAAGATCTTCAGGTGAGACGAACCGCAACTGGAAATAAAGCTTGGAGCATGATTTCGAAATCATGCCGATTTGACCCCTCACGCCCTCTCACTCAGAAGGCATCGGCATATTTTCATGAAGCTCCACCTTATCAGAGCCTGAATAAGCTACTGTTCCGGGTCGAGCAAAACAAAGAAATAAGGCTGGACTAAGCTATTTTGGTGCTGTTTCGTTGTCACCCCAATTAGAGCCAAATTAGTGTCTGATTAAGCGCTATTAGAACGGACATCAAGAACAAAGGAGCCCCAAATAAGGCCCAAATAGAACCCAAATAGAGCTCAAATAGCAAATGGGGCCCAGATGACAAGGATTGTGCGACGCCTTGACATGACAACAACTGCAAAATATACCCGAAATAAGCTTAAGTTGATCTTATTTGCGCCTTATTTTGGGTTGCGCAACATACGGATACGGTAAACGGGGGGGAGTAAAGGGGGGGGGGTTCAGCCCACTTTCATTATTTTTTGACATGTCACTCTGAGATCACGCCCATCGCAAACCATGCGATTTTGAGGCAAAAACATGCAAAAGCTCATTGTCATCGTTCATCACTGCGTGCTTGGCGACTTCGGGATGTCGGAATTCATCATCGACTCCCGTTCTCTGGCATGCCAGGTTTAACTGACTTCGTTCTCTAGCACAGTCCAGATCATGCCAGCGACCTTCGTTGCATGCAACTATCGAATACACCGGAAGCATACTTTCAACTCGCATGCGCGGGATATCACGCCGAAAGGCCGTGGTCTACATGTGCAACAGTGTGCCATTATCGCCTCCTAATCGATGTGGCGTCCAGTGTCCTGCAGTCTCGTGACAGGGGGCGGGCGAGCTGTCAGCACAGCTTGCTCTAACGAAATCAAAATCATGGGCGCCGATGGAAACAGCCAAAAAGATGGTGAGCCTATTGTTTCCCGAATCCGCCTTGCTCTTCCACTCGTCGTACTCGGGGCAAAACTACGTCGCGAAGATGCGATCCCTTCACCAGCCCCCTTCTTCACCACAACGACATACGCGACCCTTCCACGTCATTGTGGGTGCTCAAGCACCATTGCAAACGGCGGGGGGGGGGGGGGGTTGTAATTCTTTCGCCGTCGAGTCGAGAGTCGAGCTCCACTACACCTGGGTTTTCCCTGGCGGCTTGGCCCTTGGCCTTCGAGGTCGGCACTTCCGAGCTGGAGGCTCCGAGTCCGAATACTCAATATCTTGAACAATACTTCATCAATCGAAAATCTCCATGCGAATCACCACTCCGAAAAAGAAACACACCAAAAGACTATGCAATTATTGCATGCATGCTGCTCTGGCGCGAGTGCTGGAAAAAACTTCCCTTCGTGCTAATCTTCTCAAGCGAAGGCTGCCGAGTCGGGAAACACGACCTCACCTTCCGCCCGGACGGCACACAAACGTCAGACAAGCACATGCTCTCTTGAGCGTTTTTTGTGCGTACCCCCGAAGTCCATGGTCAAGAAGTCACGGCGTCCGATCCAACTCTATCTCTCGACCATGTCGTTCAGCCGTTTATCGCCGAGGAAAGCCCTGGGCAGGGGCTTCGCCCTGAACAGCCTTCGATCGTATAAGGAACTTTGGAGGCCCCGGCATCTGCTTGATGGTAGACCACCAGAGCCTGTTGGGAGGGCACGCCAGGAACGAGAAGGCTAGAGAGTGCTGGCTTGGAACCTCTCACAGGTATGACTTGCGCCATGCTCAGATGTGCATGGCCAGTGCACCAATGTGCACCGCTTGCGAAACCGAGATGCCTCCGCTCCGAGATTTGTGCACTCGTCAGTCGACCTGTAAAGGCTGGGACGATAGCCGGAGGAGTTCCAAGCCGCAGCGAGTTAAAGACATGATGTACTCTGAGCACAAGTCCGCATGCGCAGCAATGCCAAGGCCCATTTTTTCATGCGACGGCACGGGCCGACGGACGGCCTCGCCGTGACGCCAAAGCCAATCGGCACATCGGCCTGTGCCGGGTCAGCCGATCACGCGTGCACAAGGCAGAGGGCGCCATTTCCTGCCTCGTTTAGCACCACCACGCCGGCATTCCGCGGGGCACCCTCCGTGATTCGGCGGAGGTGGGCCTCGCGATGACCACAACGGTCCGATGGCGGAGTAGGCTAATGCTGATGCGCGTAGATCCCTGAACCGGCTCCCGCCGCTCTCACACCTCCTTTCACTTCGCCCACCATGTCTTGCCCCAGACGGGCCACACAGGTGCAAGTGGCGAAGCTTCAATTCTAGGTTAAGTAGAGGAACCTTATAGACTCGGGAATGAGGCACGTCAAAAAATATCATGAAATCGCTATCAGCATGGGGTTGGCGGAACCCGTGAGCCGTTGCAGACTAATATATTTGAAATGCTGCAGGTTCACTCTGAAACGCTTCACACCGCATTCGACAGTCCTTCAGGCTTCAGCCACTTGCCCTGTTGCATGCAAGAGTATCACTGAAATAGGGATGATGCTGATGCTCAGCTGCCCGTCCAAGACTTGTACTTGCAACTCATGTGCGAACGAATAACATCCCTATCCGGTCTACCAGGCTAAAGGCCACCTGCTAAATGCGATCGAAAACTGCAGTGGGCTCTGGCTCTTCTCGCGAATTGTCCTCAACATCCTATCTCGGATGAGTTCATCGCAGGAGAAGGGCCACCAAGCGAGCGAATTACCGTGGGTGGATCCTGGTGCCACTCGGCTCGCACTGAAATTCAATGGAATTGGGGCAGGCTTGTTTAACGCAAAGATTCATAGCATTTTGGCAAACCGCACCCAGCTTTCGAGAGGGACAGGGAGTTGAGTGCAATGTAGCGATGGCACCATCTTCTGCCTACTCCGATCACGAAAACCGCCGGATCTCCATCTAGTCTCCGAACCTGATGAAACCCAGCTTGGCAACATTCTGGCCACTGGTCGTATCTGTCTACCGTGAAGTGATCCTGTAAGAGGTGTCCGCGATGTCTGCTGCCAGCTGGGTTAGGAATCTGCTGCATAATCCATGTACCAGCACAATCCTAGCTGCTAGCTATGTGTGTCCGATGTCCGAGAGATGCATTCAATTTCTTGACAAACTTCTCATAAATCACTGGATGAATTCGGAGACCGAAACTAACACAGAAATAGGTACATGAGGCTTGATCTCAAGTTGTCGTACATAACTACCGCCAGTTTCGCGGCGAGATTGCCAGGACAACTGGCTGAAGTTGTCGATCCACTAGTCGATCCGTCGCTCTCATTCGGAGCTACTACTGAGGCCATCCGTCGTAGTAAGTAAGTCACAATCTTGCGGGCCTCACCGCGAGCCCTTCATGTGCAAATCTTCTGATCTCGGACGAAGGGTGCCCTGACGTGAAATAAACACCTTGTCCGCATCAACATGTGGTAATTCCACGATACTTTCCTTATCTTTCCTTGAACAACCAGTTCGCCACTCTGCATTCTCCACCCTGAAGGTTCCTGAAAATCTGACAGCGCCATTGCACTCAACGTACTGCACCATGCTGACACACCGACCACCCAACTGGGAGGGTATGGCCAGCAATGGCCAGCACAACACCGGAAGTAAACGATTCGAGTCTGAACTTCGTCGCAAGAATTCTCCCAGAAATGCAGCCTTGACCATCATCAGCATTCCATGGCTATTTCAACCCCAAACCCAGACCTCACCAAAGAGCTTCCGAGTCTCGAGTCCAGCATCGAAAGCTACAAAGCCGCTGAAAGAAGCTGCTTCAGTTTGCGATGAGATGCGCTGAGTTTGCTGTATGGGGCCATGTGAGGGGGTCTGCTGCATGCAGCCTGTCCACCTGCAGTCACGATCAGAACTTCCGAAGACGCTGCCTCACCCGCTCGCATCATACGTACTAGTAACGAAACGCCAAGAGATATTCCGCATGCCTAGATCTCTAGACCAAACAGATAAGCAAAAAGCAGTCTCATCATCACTCAGCCGTGGACGAGAACGATCACCTCGTGGACTGCTAGCAGCTAGGAGGGGATCCGCTCGTTCTCACCTCCTTCAACTTTTGCCCTCATCTGATAGCCGTTCCATGGCGCGCTCCTGGGCTGTCCACAGCTTTCTTGCAAACACAGGATCAACTCCGGGGTTCTCAAGGGCTTCACAACAGATTCGGGCTGCATTTGCCCCTCAGGAAAGCTTCCGCATCCATCAGTAGCACACTTGGAGGGCTATGGAGAACTACGCTGTTCATTCGGCTCCCAGCTGGGGCAATCTGTGTAATCGCAGAGAACAGGACCAAAGGGCCTGCCTTCAGCAGTATGCAAGAAGCAGCCTGGACACAGCTGAAGAAGATATCGCAGCTGGGAGTCAGAGATTCCGATGAGAAAGAGCACCGTGCTCAAATCCATTTGGTTTATTCTGAAGCGCGAGACTTCCTGCACCTGACACAATGCACTGTCAGCCCCGGAGGGGGTCCAATGGTTTTGTGACGCGCGCAGTGTGCCTTGGGTTTCGCACAAAAGGCGATGCCGAGTCCGGCGGCATGCAGCATGGGAATGTCCTGACGATGGAGTGGATGCACATGCTGCACGTCATGAAGTGTAGTCCCCATGCGACATAGAGAGAGGACAGGAGCCGAAGGTGGGCAAACAGCAGGCAGGGGTCGTTTGCGCCATCACCGACAGCAATGGTCTGCTGGATCTCACAGCCTTCGGCTGACAGAAGTGTCACCACATTTGCATTTTCCTAGTTTGCCTCTGGTTAGGGGAGCTGTGCAGGCGGGGACTGGTCTGAAGTGATCAGCATTCTTCCAAACAGCATCTCGGCAAGGTCTAAGACTCGATTGTACGATGATTTGCTGAAGGCAAGCCGACGTAACAGGGTGGTTGAGCCTTCCACGTTGGCTATAGTGGCCAGCAGCTGCCGTTTTCTCTGTGGCGTCACCACTGGCCCAGAAGTCTTTCCCGTCAGGAGTCCTTGGCTGTACAGGCACAATGCGCCCACAACTGCGGCGGCCCATCTCCTTGAACCATCTCCACATAACTAGGTCCTAGGTCCTAGGTCTTGCATGTGATGCCTAGTCTTTGCTGGCAAAGGGGCCAGTTGTCTCATCCACCTCCAAAGTATTGGCAAAAGCATAGTCCAGGCCCAAGTACTTTTGAACCTCCAAGACAAGGGGTTTCAAACGCAGAGAAAGATACAATACAAACAAGCTGGAAGCATGCTGGCCTCTTGTGCCACAGGCAAGAAGCCGCCAGAAATTACTGCCGTCTTAAAGCCCAAGCCTCAGTTTCCGCCCACGCTTGCCAGCCGCGTGTTTCTGTGATCAGAACTGATGCTTCGTCTCATGCGCGAACCGGAATCCGGAGACAAGACGGTTAAAGCCAACATAAAGAGGCAGCTTCATGTCGCCCCAGGGCGCGTGAAGTCGCGACACCGCATGGTCACCCGGGAACGCGTGAAGCCACCCCAGGGCGTTTGAAGTCACACCACAAGCATTGCTGCGCATCGCTTTCCGCATGGCCACGCGCTTCCAAGCACATCCCTGTTTCTTTGGAAACTATGTCCCGGCGCCCTGATAAGTCTGCTAGTTCGGCAATGTTCGGCAGATAATCACCATGTGCACGCGCTTTCAGGCATGTAACAAGCGCCCGCTCAAGACACACATCATTGGCATCATAGCGCACGAAGACTTGAGGAAAACCAGCCGTTCCTCATGTAGACGCTCGTTTTCAGAGGCACCCGCTCAAGACACACATCATTGGCATCACAGCGCACGACATCCCGCCATTCCCCATGTACACGCCACAAGCACCCACTGGCGCGAGGGATGCACCACCCGCTCTCGCTCCGGCTTCAAGTTTTACATCAGGTTGAACGATACCCGGTCGTAGATTTAAATATTGATGGGGTGAACGATACCCTCCGTGTGACATCATGGCCCTCCCAAGAACAAATCCACCGCACCACGCTCCGGGGTCACATCGACCCACGGCCACCACGAGGGGGAAACTACAAGTAACTCGGTTTAGGATTTAAAGTTTACGTTTTAGGGCTTACGGTTTCGGCGCTCACACGTTCTGCAAGTAGATGCTCCCGCCGAAACGGTTACAAAACACCCATTCAGACTGGCTGTTCGACAGTTTTGCAAGTAGACGCCGTCGCAGAAGGTGTTACAATCAGGGAGGTGTTGCGAGGCCCCTGTGAAGGGTGGGGGCGTGTGGTTATGATTTCCTATTAGGCACTGATGGGACCTGATGGAGCCCATTGGCTTTCACTTGCTGTTGATGACATGCTATGACAGGTTGCGAATGAATCAAGTTGATGTTGCTGCGTTCTTTTCACTCGCTCTTGCTCTTGCTCTTCTTCTTTGTTGCCGGTGCCTTCGGCACCACGGCAGGCGCATCACTACTGCTCCCAGGCATTCCGTCCCGATGCGATGCTTCGCTTCGCACCGTGACTTTCTCTCGCATGCTTGAAACTTTCTCCAGAATTTTGCGCAGCGTAGCCTTGGAGGGCCTTACTTGGCCGGGCGGGCCGCTTATAAGTAGATGGAAGGGTTGAAAGGGTTGTCTATGTTGCATAAGTCTTTTACTTATAACATGCCTATGTATAGACATATGGAACATATACTCATGCTAAACGATTGTACGACTTACTATGTGAAGCTGTTCAGATAGTATTTACATAGCAATCGAGCTAAGTACTTGGAGCACTTAGCCGACTTATTAATATCTAAGTTACTGGACTTATAGGCATCGGAGGCACGGAGGTATAAGTACAGTTAGGCATATCAAGTAAGTCCTGTATGTTCAACTTATAGTGTCACAAGACTCAGAGAAGTTTGCTTGTTTTGCAAGCTCCATGGATGCACTTCGTGCTTTTGCAGCAGAGATTTCTTCAGTTGTTGTTGGCGGAAATGGAAGGATCTACATGACTGCTCATGCAATTATTTCCGAATTTCGTTTGGCAAGCAGCCTCGGCGCCATGCAGGGCATATTGCTCGCAGGCAGCCGTGGCTGCTTGCAGGGCAATGTTTTGCAGCGATCATGCATGACCCGCATGCACGTGCAGAGCTTTGGCTTAAGCCGTTGCAAGAGCGATCTAGCATCCTTTGTAGAACACGGTGCCCCTGAGCATGCCGCTGGCACCAGAAGTCTACGGCGAGATCGCAGCTTTGCTGCGAAAGTCCGAAGGGGGCGACTTCCTCGTGAAGTCCGTCTCCGAGCTGTTCGAAGTCCTTCGCAAAGCTGGCCTTCTCACAGACATGCGTATCCCCCCACTCTCAGTGGGGGTGCACCCACAGAACCGAGACGGCCTGATGCTCAATGCCACCGATGTGCATCAGTTGCTGGACAGCATTTCCCATGTGGGATTTGTTCCTTCCAGAGTCGATGCTATCGGCATTGAAGTCGCATCGGAGCAAGACCGCATGTACAACCAGCGGTTGGTTGATGGTGCGGGAGGATCCCTTGGAAGCATGGATAGCAAACTTCTGAAGGTGCTGAGCCTATCTGCTTCTCATACTAACTTTGCCTTGAGACTGGTCGCCTGCTCGGCCCGTCATGAATCGGCAGAGCTTTCTGTCAATGGAGTGCTAAGCCTGCAACAAGTCAAGGCTCGAGATGGTGTGCTCGCAGAACACGTGGAACGAGGCCTTTGCTGGCGGGTGATTTCGAAGGAAGTTGCAGAGGCTTTTCCAAGCATCCTCCAGCTCATCCAGGCTTCGCAAAACGCCACTCTTCAAAAATCAGAAAGTGAAGTCCAACTGCTCCGGCGGATTTTTTCGCTGGCCAGCAGCCAGGACTCGCCTGACTTTCAGGCCATCAAGAAGGTGGCATTGAGTTCCAAGCCCCCCTGTGCCGAATGCTTTCCGGCCCTTTACAACTTCGCCTTGCGATTCTGCGGAGGAACGGACGGAAGGTTTCTTCGGGAGACGGAGATCTTTGTGCGAAGCTCAGGTCAGACTCGTGCTCTCGGACTGGGGTTTTTGGGACGTGGCCTCGCAAGAGTTCAAGAAAGGCCAGGAGCAGATTCCACACTTCAGGCATGCATTGTTGAAGCTGGCCTTGTCGGCGACCGGTGCGATCACACCAGCCACAGCTCGAAAGATGTTTGCTCGAGACTGCGAGAAGAAGGTCCTTGAAGGGAACCGAGTGTTGTCCGAGCTTCGGGAACTTGTGGCGAAGGCTGGTGTGGACATCCTGCAGGATGTGAGCTTTGTGAACATCCTTGCAGTCGTCGACATGAATGTGGTCAGATTGTGTCTTGGCCTGCCTCGTCCCGACCAAGAGAAGAGCTACAAGACAGTGCAGGGCATCGCCCATGATGCCTGCATCCTTCTGGGGTTGGAGAGTCCATGGGCCGCATCTGCCGAGGCAAATGATGATGGCAACTCCTCGAGCCAGGGGGCAGTTCAGCGAATGCGAGAATTGAACCCTGACGGCTCACTTCGCAATGCACAAGATTTGCTCAGTGACCAGGGGTTCGTCCTTGGGATCTGCATTAGAAAGAAGGGGGAGAAGTTCGAGGGGCAGATCACCGGCCTGGACAGCTCCAGTGTCACCGTGAAAGACTTGAAATCCGGCGGGGTTTTGAAAGTGCAGGCGAAAGACATGCTCTATGCCGGATGGACAATCTTCAAGCCCAAGGCCGAGCCGGAGTCCATTGAGAGTTTGCAGTGCATGGGGCCCAAAACGAATGCGGATTTCATGGCAGGGTTGCTCATTGCACAGATCCATCAGACGATGCACGAGCTGGTCTCGACTCACAAATCCCACGAAACTCTGGGTGGCCTGAGTGTGAAGCCATGCAGAGGGTTGGTGAGACAGGAGGTGTATGGTAAGAACAAGCTGATCCTTGTCCCGTACAGCTGGAAAGTTATCACGAGGACCCCAAAGCCCGAGCCCATGCCGAATGCAGTCCAGGTGCAGACGAAATGGAAAGCAGACGACCGAGAGTTTTGGATCGTGTCATGCAAACACCTCCCCAAGGATGGCACTCCCGAAGTGCAGAAGGATTTTGTGTCCCCGTACTTCCTGGTTACTTCCTGTGAGGATGAAGACAGTGCCAACATGATCCAGATCCTGTCTGGCAATGCCCAGGCCTCTATTCGGATCCCATTGCTCAAGAACACGAAGGAGATCGCCATCGGCACGTTTCTGCACACCTTGAAGGTCAAGGCCCAGAGTGCAGAGGACCATGAAACCGCCCCCAAGGCCAAGAAGGCGAAAACCACGAAGAAGTGATTCCCAACTTGGGTTTTCGCAGTCAATCTTCCAAGCACAATCACATTGCACAGACCCGTCGATCGAGGCTTCAGCTTGGTCTTGAAAACACTGTTGCGT
This sequence comes from Symbiodinium sp. clade A Y106, assembly GCA_003297005.1. NCBI lineage: Eukaryota > Dinophyceae > Suessiales > Symbiodiniaceae > Symbiodinium > Symbiodinium sp. clade A. Next base: position 24,404 of record BGNK01003752.1, on the reverse strand, counting down.
TGCCTGCATGCCAGCATCATGCATGTAGGGCTGTAGGATTGGAGTGCATTGTGCGATTGTGCCTTGCCTGCTGCAATGCAAGGCTGATTGCGCCTGCAGGGCTTTTCAGCTCGCAGGCAGCTGATTTTGTGCTTCGCAGGATCTTCTGGCTGAGCGTTTGTGTACATAGTTGGAATCTGCCTGCCATGGACATGGAGTTGACCGTCGAGCAGAAGTTGGCGCTGTACGTGAACGGCAAGCATTGCATCCCCGAGCAGCAATATGTCGATGGTGAGACCTTCATGCATCTCAAGAAGTGGGACCGTGCCCTTGTCAAAACAATGACAGGAAAATCCTTAGACCTCAGGCCAGGCAAATCCAGTGGTTCCTTGAACATTGACATGTGGGACGAAATGATCCGTGCGAGACAAGTTCAAGACAAGGCAAACGAGTTGTTGCAGCAGGCACTGAACACGGAGGAGGATGCGGCGATTGAGAACAAGAGGAAGTCCAAGAAGCCGCAGGTGGTCAAAGCCCAATCGAAACATGCACTGGTGTTGCCACTGAAATTCACCATCTCGGTCCAGGGGCACGAATTCCAGGTGCTGTTCGACGGGATCGGAACAAAATCGGTGTGGATCGAAATGTCCGAGGTGAACCTGAAATGGCTGAAGAGTGCTGTCGACAGGAGTGAGCAGAAACCTCGCAAGAAAAGGCGAACTAGTCGCCCAGCCGAAGACAATGAGCAGGAGAAGTCGGATGATGAGAACGATGAGAAGAACGAGGAAAGCAGTTCCGAGAACAAGTGAGATTCGGCCGGGTTTGTAGCACATCGTGTTCTCTCGATCCCCCACATGCAGACAGAAGTGAGAAAGTGTCCATTTGTTTGTCACATGCATGCATGATGCAGACAGAAGAGAGAAATTTGCAATTTGTTTGTCACATGCAAGCAATTCTGGAAGCTGCCCAGCATGGAACATGAAGACATGCAACATGATTCGAGGCCTTTGGCTTTTTAGCCTGAAGCTAGCTCTTGGCCCGGTGAGCCCGGGGCCATGTCGGGGTTCACGATGATGTGCTCCGGAACCCCTTCCGCCGTAGACCCAGTTTGTCCTTGCAAGTGTTGTGGTTTCGACTCGGGCAAACCTGCAACCTCCCAGGATGCGGAGCAGAGGCTCATGATGGACCTCGTGACGGTGGAGGATGTCTTCTTCCCCTCCAAAGGCTGGCTGTCTTCAATCCTGTGCACAAAGTCTTTCTTTGTGTTTCGACAGGACCCAATCGCCGGAAGCACCGCTGGATCACGGAATCCGGCACGAAGCTGCGATGGCTGGGAACTGGCAGCCAATGGGCTGGGTGGCACATCGACACCCGGGATGGCCAGCTCAGCCTTTGGTTCCACGGGGACCACGAGTCGCCGGAGCCGCCTGTGAAGGGCTGGCAGTTCTGGCACCAAGGGCGATACCACCCGAGCAAGCTGCTGTTGCAGTCGGTGGTCGATGGAAAGGTGGTGGCTCTCCACAAGGCTTTGCCCAGCATGCTGTGCTTTAAGTGTGTTTTTCTAAACTCATATAATCCCGAAGGACCCTCGGTACGAGCAGCACATGCCGGTGCCAGCTGCAGTGGAGGCAGTGCCTTTTCCCAGTTTGCTTTGGGCATAAAAGACTTTCGTGCGCATGCAGGAAGAACAGGGCCCAGAGCACGAGGATCCCGAGGCATTGGCTTGCTTTGTTGCATTCCGGTGCATGCTGGCTTGCCTGCGAGCACATCGGCCCTGCATGCAGCCATCATGCCGACACCTTTGCAGGAGCCCATCATGACGGAGCCCCCGCCGGAGCAAGGTGGCATGGAGGGCGACCAGGAGCTGCAGAACTTACAAAGCTGTGGCAATGCTCAGGCTTGCTGAGATGGCTAATATCTAGCCTCCCTATATTAATTCTCATATATACATACATATATATATATATATACATATACATATATTTCTATATAAATAAACAGATATATAAATACGTGCATATGTAGATACATTTCTATGTATAGGCATGTATACATGCAGCATTTTTTATGTCTCATCCTCATGTACACATATAGACACCATGGGTTCTTGTATATTTTAAGCCCAAACCTTGAAAACCCAAACCGTATACCAAACCTTAAAACCCTCAACCCACCTACCAAACCTTAAAACCCTCAACCCACCTTATATAACACCCCTCGATCAGGCTTGGGAGCATAGGCGGTTTCGTGCATGCCTTCCTGAGGAAGAAGAAATGGAGCCTGGACCTGGACTCGAGGAGGCCCATGCACCGTGTTCATAGGCTCTGGGTTGGGCTGCCCTGCTGCTTTCGAACTGAGGAGGAGCCTCTTCTCCACAGCCCGAAGGCCTGTGGATGCCATTCTTGTGTGACTTGAAAAGAATGGAGCACATGCAGGACTTGGCCGACGCTGATGCCGAGGAACCGATTTGGTGCACCATGTGTCGGCAGTTTGTTGGATGCTGCCGTGCTCGAACCCAGGAGACCCTGGCTGTGGTTAAGCCAAAGGCCAAGGCCTTTTCCAGTTCGTGTGTTGCAACTCCACATGATGCAAGCCACTTGGCGCTTTTTGCAGGCCCGACCTGTTGGCTCGCCGGCAGCACATGCACAGTGACATCAGCGACATGTGTCACGCAGGGTGGGTTTGCGATGGTGCCCAGCACCTTCAAAGCCCCTGGGCCTCCGGAGGCAGTCGTGTCAGCATGTTTGGTTCACACGGCAACACCATGGCAGTCCTGTCAGGTGCGAAGAAGCCTCAGGGTGTGGCCGGCTTCCTCACAGAAGACGGGCAGCTGTTTCCTCCGGGATGCGGACGGTCCCGTGCCCCGACGAGAGGCGGCGGCAGTGCTGCTAAGCTCGCTTCGGTCGCTTCGTCAGCCATGGCAACTGCGAACACGTTAGCGGGTGTGATGAGCGAGCACATCGCGCTGCAACGTGACCAGTTGCGGGTGCAGGACAGGCATTGCAAGTGCAGTCGTCCTTTGTTTCAGATGCCTCTGTGTTCCGACATGCAGGAGCAATGGAGCTGGTCGAATGCACCGAGGCAGTCGCTTCAGGCCATGCACTGGCCGCCTTGGCACCCTTTTAATTTCCTTTGTGCCCCGACGTGCAGGGCTCGGGATCCAGCTCTTCCAGGGCACCGCCGGCTGAGGAGGACGTGCCTGGTCTTCGTTGTAATCGGCTTGTGTGTGCCCCATGCAGGAGTCCTGGTGGAACCAGGAATGGACCTACCGCAAGAGGCAGCGGCGAGGATGAGGCCGGCGGTTCGGCAGACTTCCTTTGCAGTGGCCCACCACACCTGTATGCACCCAGGATATAAGCCGATCTGGGCCCAGCAAGGCAGGGGTGCTGCTTCCAATGGCTTGTATTTAGACAACAGCAAGGTTTATCAATTGATAAACTCTGGTGCTCCAAAAACACGAGGGTTTATCAATCGATAAACCCTGGTGATCCGGGAACGACAGGGTTTATAGATCCACATTCTTTTGGGGGACAGAGTTTTTGATTTGATAAACCCTGGGGTTTCTAGAACCACAAGGTTTATCAATCGATAAACTGTGGGTTCCAACACTGGTGTTGGTGGTTCGCCCGAAGTGTGCCATTGCATTGCTAGAGAGCCACCCTGGAGACTCATGAATCACTCGAACACTGGCAGGATGCAAGATCCGTGCAGCCTCTTGGTGCTGCCTCCGAGGCAGGATTTTGCTGGGCATCCTTGGTCGTGCTTGGTCTGCTGTCAACAAACCCACCGAACATTTACCGGTCGCATGCAGGATGCTCTCTTCTTGGCCGTACTGAGATGGGCCCGGATGGCGGAATCCAAGTGCAAGGGACTGGCCGGTGTCCTGCATGGTTGTGTGGTCCAAGAGGGCTATATATGACATGCGTATATGTGCTAGATTTCTATTACTGGTATTATATAAGTAGTATAGTACTAAAGAGTTGTAGTATATTGCTATATTACTAGCACTACACTACTCTTCTTCTTATACTACTACTACTACTACTACTACTACTACTGCTACTCCTGCTACTACTACTACTACTACTACTGCTACTACTACTACTACTATACTACTGCTACTACTACTACTACTACCACTACTACTACTGCTACTACTACTGCTACTACTATACTGCTACTGCTGCTGCTACTGCGACTATAGTGCTGCTACTATAATACAAAACAAAACTGCTATACTACACTGCTGCTACTACTACTACTATTACTACTACTACTATACTACTACTACTACTGCTGCTGCTGCTACTACTACTACTACTACTACTATTACTATTACTTCTATACTACTACTACTACTACTACTACTACTACTACTACTACTCCTACTACTACTACTACTACTACTACTACTACTACTACTAGTACTAGTACTAGTACTAGTACTAGTACTAGTACTACTACTACTACTACTACTACTACTACTACTACTCCTACTCCTCCTACTACTACTACTACTACGAGTATTACTACTACTACTACTATACTACTACTACTACTACTACTCCTACTACTCCTACTACCACTACTAGTACTACTAGTACTTCTACTACTACTACTACTACTACTACTACTACTACTACTACTACTATACTATAGAATCTACTATAGAACTATACTACTATACTGCTCTGCTATATATACACATGTCTGATGGACACCCGGCCTGACCTTTTGGGAAACCAGCACGTGCTGCCATGCAAAACTTCCAAGACCTTCTATAGCAAAGCTTTCACATGCCGAGTTCCCCGATGCCTTCTCACTTGGAGAGCCCTTGCTGCTACTCAGCTTGTACAAAGCCTCGTGGCCTGAAATTGGCTCGCTCTGCCTCGGATCCGTCTCAGGACTTTTCAAGTGTTTAGTTTGGAGGGAAAACATGTGGCCTGCATGCGAGCACGTCGGCCCTGCATTTGCGGTCTCATGCACAGAGGGAGAGGGAGAGAGCATAGAGAAGAGGAAGAGAGAGCACGACAGCATGGCAACACATACACACATGCATGCCCCATGTCACACCTTGAGGAATCATGCGAACAAAACAAAGCAACAACAACAGCAGAGCAGGCACAGATGCTTTCTACATGTGGCTGCTTGGCCAAGTACAAAATATCATGCACCGATAGCACATGCAGATTCTCGTTCTTGGGACGAAAGACATGGCATGCATGCCATGGCCAAAGGATGTGGGTGTATGCTGCACATACAAGCTGCACATTGTACTCATCGTGCATGCACAAAGACGACGACCGACATCGCCATGCAGGGCAATGCTCGCAGGCAGTGAAAGGAGCAGCTTCTTTTGCATGCAGAGGTGAATGTCGTTTGTGAAGCAGGCTTTTCTGCATGCCTCGCTTGTCTGTTGCAGCATTGCTCTGGTTCGAAACGATGGCAGCGACTGCTTCAGAGAACCTCTGGCTCTGTGTCTCTGTCCAAGGGCCTTGCTGCCAAGCATTCACCAAAGGCTGTGCCATCTTGGGGCTTCAGCTTCATGCCTTGAACCCGCTGGATGATGGCTAGGACCTGGCCTTCACGGACAGAGTCGTAATTGCCAGTACCCTTCATCGTCCCCAAGAAGCTTGTGATTGCTTGCAGATCCGCCACCACTTGGTCCGTCTGTGTGGCAGTCGACATGCTGTGCCGGCTCCGAAAGGGGTGAGTTGCTACAAAAGATCAAACACCTCAGCAGTTTCGAACAGTTCTTATCAGTGAAGGACTTTGAGATTTTGCGAGGTCAATGCAACAACACAATGAAGTTGGAATGCCTCGCAAGCAGGTGCTGCAGACTTCGTTTGGTGTGCCCAAGCGAGCCTTCAGTTCGTGCCATTCTCGCAGCAGGAGTGGCAGCCGGGGCCAATTTGGGATCGCCTTCTGAATCCTATGCACATAGTGTGACTTTCAAGAAGATCTTGAAGCAGAAGGCCAAGCAAGTGGCCAGAAATGGAATCCATTTGCTCCACTACCCGGGCTCCATGGAGGAACTTCCTGCTGAGCTTCGCACTCAAGCCTACGATGCAGACGACCCCGCATGCCCACCCCAAAGCCTTTCCCCTGCCGATGTGCACAAGGCTTCTGGGCAGCTCGTCATCCGAGGCTCTGACAAGAGGGTCAAGAACTCTGGCACGGGAGGCTTCATGCAGGGCATGCAGCAGACGTGGTCCAATCCCATGGGCATGGGATCGATGCCAGATCCTTCTTCGAGCATGACAATGATGGGCTGGCTTCGAGGCATGCAATGCATGCAGCAGATGATGCAGGCACCCAATCCCGATCAGCTTTTGTCGAACCTACAGATTTTCAGGCCCGGACAATCGCAGCAGGCATCACAGGCCACTGCCAATGCTCAGCAGCAATTGCACCTGCAAGCTCATGCCACATCGTCCTCCAGCGCCAGTGGTCAAATTGCAGCTTGCACTGCCGGTGTGCAGCAGCCATCACAGCCTGCCGTGCAGTCGCCGAATCGTCAGACCGCAGCTGTCCCTCAGGATCCTCAAAATTCGCCACCTGCTGGTGGGGTCGCACCTGGCATGCAGGTTCAGACGGAGCTGGACGATGAGGGGATCCTTGCCAATGCCACCATTGTGTCAGATGCTTTGGACGAGAAGAAGGGTGAGACGAATCGTGCCTCGGCATCTTTCAAGAATGGTGGTGCAAAGGGCAAGGGGAAAGGCGCTAAAAAAAACGAAGGGCAAGGGCAAGGGCAAGAAGGGCACGAATGGTGAAAAGACCGTCGGCAAGAAGGGCAATGGCAAGGGGGCCAACGGCAACAGCACCAAGGTGCTCAAGAAGCCCGCCATGGCTAAGGCAAAGGCAATGGCGAACCCAGCGACCGGCACACGAGAGTACTATGCCAACTTGCCGATGAAGAAGAGATTGGCCTTGCGACCTCATGGTTGCTCGAAGTGTCGCTGGAGCCCTGGCTGCCGGCCCTGTTGCTATGTAAAGTAGTTTGCTAATGCAGGAGCAATGCCACTGCCGTGATGAATGTTCACGGCCATGCTCACGAGTTGTAGGCCATGCATGCTCCATGAACGGGGTCTGGATGCATTTATGTTCTGCACTACATGCAATCAAAGCACCCATGGAACACGTGTTTCCGCTGCGAGAAAAAGAAGGTGCATCTTTGTCTGCGACACAGACCTCATATGATCCGACATGTTGCCAGCTCTTTTGTGCCAGTGCCGTTTTGCACAACAGTCTGCAGTGGCTTCACTTGTGTGGTTATGTCGATCTCGAGGCTGTATATGTGTTCCATGGCATGATGCACTGCTATATAGATTCGTTTCTGCAGTCGTACACTTTCAGATCTGAATGTAGGACTGATTGCGAGTATCTCGAATATTATATATGTGTGATTCTTGTTTCGCTTGCAGGGCTTTCTTGAGCTCGCGAGCAGGATCTATATAAAGACCCATGGCTCTGGCTGCATTGGGCCGAAAGCACTATGTCTCCCAGAGTGCTCTGGAGGCAGTGTTGCAGGAACTGAAGGAAACACCTCTTCCGGATGCTGGGTCCAGAAGAACTATCAAGCGGGCCAGGGACGAGCACATCGACGCGCAAACTCCTCTCGGTTCCTTGATCACACATATCGCCGTGAAGTTGCAGAAGGATGAGTCTCAGGTGAATCTGCCAGTGTTGAATCTGCCTCCTTTTTTTATGGCATTTGTGCAACGACCTTCCCCAGTTCGCAACCTTCTTCCAGAAGAGGATGCACGTGCATCCGAATGGGCCAGATCGTGCATGGACCATGACACTGTATTCGGATGAGATAAGTCCTGGTAATCAGCTGAAAGTTTCCAATAGCAGGAAAGTACACGGCTTTTATGTCACCTTTGACCAGTTTGGCGCCGAAGCAAGGTCCCGGGGAAACTTCTGGTTTTGCTTGTGCCTGGCAAGGAGTTCTGTGGTGAACCAGCTGAAAGGAGGACTCTCAGCCCTCACCCACTAACTGATCAGCTCAGGCCCTGTGAAAGCTCTGGCGACTGGCTGCATGTTGACGATGCCCGATGGGCAGAGATGCATGTTTTTCGCAAAGTTGGGAACTATGCTGGGGGACGAGTCGGCATTGAAGTTTGTATTTGATGTCAAAGGTGCATCGGGGACCTTGCCGTGTCCCCTGTGCTCCAACATCATCAGCAGAATCAGTGCTGCAGAAGATTACGATGCGACTGGCACTTTGAGGAGATGCCTGCACGGACCCGAACGATTTCGTCCTCCGGACAGATGCTGAAATCTTTCAGGCACACGATCTACTACGAAGGCGGCAGGCGACTCTGTCGAAGAAGGATTATACTCGATTGGAACAATCCTTGGGTCTCAACTTTAACCCCAATGGAATCCTGCATCATCGGTCCATGCCACTCGTGCAGTCGTTAATGTTTGACTGGATGCACGTGTTTCTCGTGACGGGCCTGTGGCAAACGGAAATGGGCTTATTGCTGCCCATGTTGTACAGTGCCGGTCATTCGGCGGAGACTTTGCTGGCTTACATGATGCAGATCCAATGGCCTCAGAACCTTCGTGGTAGAATCAATGAGACATTGCAACTTTTCAAAAAGAAAACCTCACCGAACGAGTTCAAGTCGTCAGCCTCGCAAGGGCTCAATGCCTATCCTTTGGTGCGGATGTTTCTGCTCAGCTTGGATGTGTCTAGCATGGACGTTGCACTCAAGTTGGCCGTCAAGTCTTTCTTGAAGTTGTGCATTGTCCTGGATCTTCTTTTGTCCACCAATCGTGGCGAAAGTGATACCGGTCGTGATTTGGGAGGAGCCATACAGCAGCATTGCCAAGCCTTCAAAAGAGCATATGGCGAAGACCACATCACTCCCAAGTTCCATTATGCCCAACACTTGGGCACCATGGCTGCAACCAAAGACCTGGTGTCGTGCTAGGAAGCACAAGGAGGTCAAGAACTATGCAGACCACATCAAAAACCCTACCAAGGGTTTCGAGGAGGCCATCATGAAGGATGTGCTCGGCCGGTTCCTTTTAGCCATGGAAGTAGCACAGGACTGGTGCAGCCGCATTTGATCTCACCCAAGCCTGCGAGCCCTCTTCTCATGGCGAGCTTGGCGAGTGCTTTCGGGGTCGACTCCGTGGGCCAAGCTCAGGGGGCTTTTGCAGCTCAGGTTTCACCTGGCTGCATTGTCCACAAAGCTGACTTTGTCAAGCTCAAGTCCGGTGATGTAGCCGAAGTGTGGCTGCATGCACGACTCGGCTCCGGCGACCTTATCACTTTGCTGCAGCCGTTCGCTGGCCTTGGTCGAAACATCTTCCAGCAGAATGCGGAGGGGGCTCGTTTCGTGGCCTCGTCGGGCATTCAGTCTGCATGCCTGTATGTTCCCGAAGGCCCTGGCAGAGTCAGGGTTGTGCCTTGATGGAGTGCATGCACTTACAAAAAAGCATGATTTTGCGTGCACCTGCCCGCGAGCACTTCTGCCCTGCACGGCGGTATTTATGTATACTTCGAATGTTGCATTTATATGGAAATGTTGATATATACATTTTCTAAGTGCACTTAGCTAAGTCCGATAACTGAGTTACGATATGTGGACTTGTAAGACATGCTATGTTGTAGTTACCTATATCCTGTAACTTCCATATCTACTTAATAAAGTATGTATGTGCATACTAACCCACACGCCCGGCCAAGTAGAGAATCACAGACAGAAGCAGCGAAGAGAGTGAGGGTCAGACGTGACGGACACTGCACAGACGTGCGTAAAAACCAAGTGGCTCGGTTTGGCTGTGACCACCCACGTGCAAGTTGAACACTGGCCAAATGTAGTCATACACCACCTCTTCAAGGGCTTGCAGTTCGCTCAGCTTGCGACGCGGCCCCTCCCAGGTCACATCATGGGAGAGCAGGAACCCCTCCACCTTGCCTCGGCAAAGCACAAAACACGTGTTACAAAACAGAAGTCGCCTTGTGATTGCACTGTCTACAGGCTGCTTGTGTTCTGAGATCTGCACAAGGCACGTACGCATAGTACCTTTTGATGTCTGGTGATCTCGCGAGGCCATAATCAGGGTGGTCCGGAAGAAGCTGGCGGAAAAGCGCTGGCGTGAAATTCTTGCGCTGATGTGCATCCTCCTTCTCACTGGCCGCCCGAACGTTCAGCTCACCTTCCCGCCCAACCTCTTCCTAGATAAGCTACTCCAGATACTTGAATTCCGGCTGTTCCCTCAGGTCAAGGCCACGCAAAGCCAAAAGTTGCCAACCATTACTCCCTGACCGGCAGGTGTTTCTGACAGTGCGCGAAACACAAGGCATGCCAACGTGGATGAGCAATGAGCTGTTGGAAGTGTGCGCAGACCCCTTGAACATTTGAAGCAGATTCACAAAGAATTGCAGCATCCACTGCCCGAAGAAGGGACCGGAAAGAATAAAGGTCTGGTGAAAGCTGACCGCATCAAGGCCCTTGTGGAGTACATGTTCCCGGGCGAATCAGCTGATGAACAAGCACGAATCATGGCCAAGTTGGGTGCGGCCCAACCAGGGGCAGATGAAGACGAGCATACTCCTGCGACGAGGGAGCGACATCCTCATTTCAATATTTCCCTATGCCTATGCCATATTAATATATGCAAGTCTTTGCTGTTGCTCGTGTAACAGCTGGGGGAGGCCTTCTCTCCGATTTGATGTGTGTCCATCTGAAGTCCCATCGCGGCATGGGACCGGAAACCCATTGACAACATATGGTTTCTGGAAGCAAGGTTGACATAGACCTCTCCACATGGAAAAAGACTCCTGTCAGGGGTTTGTTTCAATCTCTCGAGACTAAGCCGGGTTTTGTTTTCAGAGCTAAATCAGTTTAATCGAATCGTCAGACACACCAAACTGTCAAAGAGCAACAAGCAGCAAGCAAACACTGAAGCAATTGAGCAAACGCACAAGCACGCACACACAAAAACAGGCACGGAGACGCAGACAGAAACACAAAGAATCCTGATGCACGGACAACGACTGGGCTGTCCTGTCCAAGCTCTGTCTGCGCTTCGGAAGTCAGCTGCAGCATTGGCCAGCACCCATGCTGTAGCAGCTGCCATCCTATGATTGCTGAAAGTTCCAGCCTTCTTGACGTTGGCCTGGATCATGGCAAAGGAGAGGTTCAACTCCTTCGGCATGGCTGTTCGGCCGGTGCGGCACTTGACGTTCACAGAGTTGTCTTTGTTTTTGTCGTCTACCGTTGTCTGTCTGAAGTCGTCGTAATCGGGGCGGAGCAGTGGGTACCCAAGGCATGCAAAGGACTTTGCGGTACCCATGTAGAAAAACCTGGCCCGCCTTGGATCTGATTTATGAAGCATGAGACATGTGGCACTTTTCTGCAAACTGCACAGGCAGCTCAAGGCACGTTCCCAACTTCTTGTTTGTACTCGCCCTCGAGATGACCTTGGCCATGTGGGCGAATGTGTCCTCTTGGTAGTACTTTGTGTTCGGCACTCTGGCAAAGAGACCAAACACAATTTCGCGGACTTCTGAATGTCACCAATCAAAGTCACTGTTCCTCAGGATTCCAAGCCAAGTCAGCCTTGATGTTGCGGAGTGCGGTCTTTGAGGCTGCAGACAGCCCTGCACTTGTCACTCTGCCTTCAACACGGAATCCCAGATCTTCTTCATCAGTCTCATGCTACCATCTCTGTCTGCGTTCGATTCTGCGAAACACCCAGCCATGAACTGCGGAAAGCAGCTTGCGAAATGTGCTTGGGACCAGCACCTGGAACCAAAGTACTTCCATGACTGTTTCAAGGTGTCCAGCTGCTTTTCATTCCAGGGTCTCTGCATGGCTTCGGCTTCGGACAGGCTGCTTTTCTGCAGCGTTATGCCCAACCTCGAAAGTTCGTCGGCATTGTGCAACGTGCCCAAAATGCGAAGCACAGAAGGAACCCACGTCTGTGCCAAGCTGCTTTGGGCTGCCCATCGGAGTGCTCCCTCCTCGTAGGATAACATTACCGACCGAAGACAAAGGCACAGAAGGGCGTAGATGAAAGTTGCAAAGACGATCAACTCAGAAGTTTACACAGACAAACAGAAGACGTGAAGATGGTCTCAAATTCTTAGAGTGAGAGACAGACAGACAGACAGACATAGAGACAGAGAGGCAGAGTTTCATTGAGGCAACAGCCACAAAAACAAAAGAAATCGCGAAACCAACCCAGTCATGGGCTCCAGCCTGGCTGCAGGGACTACATTCAGGGCTTATGAAGTTGAAGCTTGCCCTGCGGCCGGAATCCAGGCCGTAAAATCGAACCGCGAAGCTGTGTTCTTAAGCAACCTCCAACTGCTCCAAAGATGAGTCAATCACCTCAGCCCCCTTTTGCATTTTGCAGCAAAGGCGGTTGAACCGCTACGTAGCCGGCGAACTCTGGGCAAGCCTACCCTCTTGAGGTGATCATAGAGACTTCGACAGTCGGAGAGGAAGCGGGTCTTGATGGGGCTGTCCTTGGGTCGTACAAGCTCGCGGGCGAGCAGGGTGGCCATGAAGCTCTGGATGTACTGCGCATTCTCGACTCCGCTGGCGCAGGCCATGGTCTCGGCAACGAAAGTCGAGCGGCACAGCCGATCACATGCCCAGCTCCTCCAGTCAATCAGGCTGGTTTGGCAGCTGTGGCCCTCGAGGATCCTGGCATCGGCGAGGAGATAAATGCCGCCCAGCTGGAAAGCGATCTTGGAGTTCCCACGTTTGGGCTTTCGCCCTTGAGCTGAACGGTTCCCAAGCGCGTCCTCCTCTGGCGTTAAGTGGTAGCGCGGGTCGTCCGGATCCTGGGGCGCATTCGCCCAGGCTGCATCGTGGTAGGTGAGGAGCACGCAGTCGTCGAGGTTGATCGGCGCCAGGCGAACCCCACAGGTCTTGTACTGCTTCGCCCGCCTCGACAGAGAGTTCGTAAAACGAACATCTCCCACTGTGGGATCACGTTGGAGCTGTTGCGCCATCGAGACTCCAGTCTGGAGATCAGGGCGGGTTTGTCCCGCAATCCAGGACAACGCCCCGATGAGGCTGCGATTGTCAGCTTTCTGTTCGGCGGTAGGCGGACACTCGTCGTTGATCCCGTGGTCGAGGTCGACCTGAAACAACCGGGTGTCCGCGTAGCTCTCCTGGGTAATCGTCACTCCGACCTCGTCCACGACGAAGGTCGAGCCGGTGTACTCGAAGCTGTCGTCCTCCCAGTCGTCCACCGGGAATGCCTCGGACAAAGCCCTCTTGAGCTGCATGTTCAGCTCTCTGTCCCCGATCGTCAGGAGGTCATCGACATGGACTGCCACATAGGTTTCTGGCTTGCTCAAGGTCCCGTCGGCATTGATGATGTTGAACTGGAAGATGGGGCGCTGGTCAAAGCCTCCACTCCTGCCGTCACGGAGCTGGACGGTGAGCCCGAGGATCGTGGCCTGCAGCTTCTCGTACCAAGCATTGGGGGAGTCCACAAGTTGGCAAGCTGTACAATTTGTTCAGATATCCGGGTTGATGTGGCCTCCAATGACGAGCCTGGCCTTGCACTTCGGTCCACTCGAGAGTAGGGTTCGTTTTCCTCTTGGCCCAGTGCTTGTCTCGGTAGGCGAAGCGACTCGGCAAAACTTCTCTGGTTTCTCGGCAAGGATCTTTCTGCTTGTTTCCACGTCCACGTGTTTCATGGCTCCGTGGTCGATGTGTTCCCGCCATTGCTTGTTCTGGAGGGATACAATGCCAGGGGAGCTCACTGCTTTTCCCGTCCGCGGGCGGTTCCTTCTGTCGCATCCTCTTGGCCAGAGGACCTCCAGGAACAAGTTGGGGTGGATCATCCCGGATGTTCCTCATCACGGCGTCGTCGCCTTCCCCAGGGTCGTCTTCTCCGAGAAGCTCCACCTCGTCGACACCGAAGTCTCGTCGAGGATGTCCTGCATGTCCTCCAGAATCTCGTCCTCGCCGGGGGCATCTTGGTCGTCGTACATCTCCTCATCGTCGGGGTCATACTCGGCGAGGCGGCGCAGATCGTCCTTTGTGGCTTCAAAATGAAGGCATTCCCGGTCTCCTCGTTCGTAGCTCGTCTCGCATGTTCGGGTGCGACAAGGTGGCACCGACCACCGAAAGAAATCCAGAGGTTTTGGTGCTCGTGGCCCACTACTGTTCCTGGCCCTTTCCATGACCAGTCCTTAGTGTTCTTGGGCTTTCTCAGAAAGAACACCATGTCACCAGGATGTAGCTCTTCACCAGTAACACGAGATCGTTGGAGGAGAGAGCACGACGAAGCTTTGCATCTCCTTTAAGCCCCCTTGGCTGCAAGCCGAATGGCTTGCTCCCGGGCCTGCTGAAGGTCGTGGTTCATCAAGTGCTCCTGCTGGTCACCGTCCCTCTCGTCGAGAAGATCGCCGGGAACACACGGGTCTCGACCAAAGACTGCTTGCGCAGGAGAGTAACCGCTCATCCGGCGGAGTTGGTTCTTGGCGTCGCTGACGGCGGCGATCCCCATAGGTATGTCTTCTTCTCGTAGGCTAAGATCATCGCAGACCCTTTTCCAAATCGCTTTCCACAGTCCACCATGGCGTTCAGTCGCTCCAAGTTGCCAGTGGGCCTGTCCAGCGATGGGACGTAGATGACATCCGTGCCACGAGCTGTAGCGGGCGAGACCGGCTTGTAGTCCAGATTCAAGGTCTAACGCTATGGTGCCAGGCGCACCAAAGGTGCGGGACCAAATTTCACAAAAGGCCCGCTCCATGGCTTCGGTGCTGTGGCCACCAAGTTCTCCAACCACATGGAAGGACGTTCCGTGATCATAGAGAGCATTTCATACCGTTTGCCAGTCGAGTCGACCACCGAAAATGCATCGACTCCCACGACCTGGTTGAAGCGTGGCCGCTCTTGCACTGGCAGCTGATGTACAGCGCCTGCAGGTCTCACACCTCAATTTAAACGTTTGGAAGCCTGGATCACTTCTGGCCCTGCTTCGGCTAGCCGTAGATGACGGGTGAGGTCGTGTTGAGAAGGATGCCCGAGGTTAGCATGTAGGCGACGCAGGGCAGAGGCTACCTCCGGCTTCACCCGTGGTTCTCCAGGAAACGAGATTGCTGATGCGCGTCGAGGTTCTCGAACAGGTCGTTCGGGTTCATCCTTGCTTGACTGGGCCATGTAGACGTTGATCGCTCCCGGGTAGGTCGTCTCGTTCGCCTCATGCCAATCTGCACGGGTTCCATTGATCTCCACCACCTTGAGCTCGCCGTCATCATAGATTGTCGCCACGGGATCTTGGAGGAGACGTCCTCCGATTCCGGTACTCCAGAAAAGAGCCATGCGGAGTCGCATCAACTACGACCCGTCGTTTTGCACTGATCTGCTCCTGCACATAGTCATCGATGATCTCCGCGCAGTGGGTGAGGTTATCCACAGAGTACTTGGCCGCAAGGTCCGAATGAGTTCTAGCCCGTGCTCCCGTCCCTCCTCTTGCAGGAGAAAGGCCTGGTCCAGAGGCTCCGTCGCGAGGTAGTCGGCCTCCATGGCTTCGAAGGTCTTGTGCGGCCCGCCTACCTCGCAAAGTGTCACCGCTTCCAGGGTCCCGGGTGGTAGAAGATGGGCATCAAGAAAAGATCCGGCGGCCATCACCGTCCAGGTAGCGAGCGCACCCAGACGTTTCAGGTTCTTAGGTCTCGATGTCGTGGTTCACGTCGTTGTTCTTGACCTCTACCCAGAGATCTCCTCCGACAAAGTTCCCAAAGCTGCAGGTTCGCGTAGCCAGCTAGGTTGTGGTTGTCGGAGTGGATACCATGGCTCACATTCTCGGTCAACATGAAGCTGGGCCACGGTGGAACGCCGTGATGGGTGGTGACGACAAAGGGTCTGGTAGGAGAAGTCATTGTTCCCAGAGGCCGTGTAGGAGGCAGGCTCAATGGCTAAGTCGCCATTAGGCCGTGGTAGCCCTGTAGCGCCCATCTCTTCGGCGATCTCAGGATCCATGAAGGACTCGATCATCACCTCGTTCACTTCAATGGCCTCGCAGGACTCCTTCATCGCTCTCGGCGGCGTACTCCTGGAGGTCCTCGTACTCCTCGTGGTAGGCCTCGACGTTCCCGTTCACTCGTGTCGCGGAGGAAGGTGGTGGCGATCTCGCAACAGGGCAAGTCGCATCTCCAGGGCCTTGATCTCCTCTAAGGCCTCCGTATCGATCTCCTTCGCGTCGAGGTCCATCGATTCGTGGTCCGGTTGCTGTCGTCTTGTTGGGCGACAAGGCTTTGGGCACGGCACGGCCTGTTCCGGCCGCGGGGCCGGGGGAAGCATCAGCTCTCGTCGTCTCGGTGGACCCGGGTCCGCATAGCCGCCCCTCATGGCCAGTCCAGTCACGCTCGTCCGTGGAGGACTCGAAGAAGATCCCGTCTCCGGGTTGTAGGGGACCATGGCCGTCGCCTCGGGATCCACGTAGTAGGACTTGGCCTGGATCACCTTCTTCTTGTTCGCATCTGTTCGGCCCACATCGCAAACAATCGTAGATCCTCCGAGGCATTGGCGCTGCGCTGGACCTCGTCCTGGGCCCACTTCCGGTACCCCACTGGCACCTCCCGGTACAGGTACCCGGCGTATCGTCCGAAGTTCACGATCTGCTCGCTCTTGTCTTGGGTGGAGTCCCGGATCTGTGGAGTTCTCCCCAGCCTTCTTCAGCTCTGCCAGCGTCATGCTGCTGAGCCCCTTTGGCACATTGTCCTCGATCTTCTTCTCCTTGGCGCGCTCCTCTGAAAGGATGCTCCTGAGCTCGGGTACTGTCCACTTTGGGTGGACCGTCATGTTCCTCTCCTTGAGCTCGACGAGCTTGTTCATCTGCGAGAGGGATGGCCGCTTCGTCGGCGCAGGAAGCGAGGCCATTTCGAATTGAAAGTGAAGTTCCTGTCACAGGCATCGGGCGCCTAGCGCAAGAAGTCCTTCCGATCCAAAGTACGGAATGACAGTTGTCATGCCACGAGGAACTCCATGCATCGACGACAGGGTCCAAACTCTGACTGGTCTTGCAGGATACTGCTGTTGCAACAAGGCTTGCTTACGGGACAGATCTGGGGTATTCCACTTGCCAGGATTGAACAACGTGCGCCTCGGAATGACATGGATCCTGTAGGGGGTGGTTCCAGATTCTACCCAGAAGTCGTTGCTGACATTGGTAGTCTTCCACCATGCATGAAGGACTCTGCGTTGAGGGTTTTCCCTGTCAAAAGATTCCGGACTTCAGGCGGGATCTTCTTGGGGTAGAACAGCTGGGGCCTGGTGGAGGTAGAAGACGTCGTAGTTGTAGGTTGACACGTAGCAGTAGTGACAGTAGTGGGACCTGACAGGACTCCAGCAGGCTCGATGTTCTGTGTATTGAAGTTCCCCACAGCACAAGCCGCAAACACCTTGTATGCCGCACCGGTCTGATGGATCATGATTTCACCGTCGGCCCAAAAGTCTGCTGAGGCCTTCTCTATCGGACCACGAACCGGCACCAGAGGAAGTGCTGGGTGGCCGCTCTCTGTCATCTTGAGCGCCGCATGGTAGAGATGAACCGACCGGAAGTCAGCCTGGTTGAGCGCAACGTCCATAATCATACCGAGCTTCGCCAACACAGGCCGTGACAGAAGAAGAGGTAGGTCTCCCTGAACGATGGCCACCTTAACCTCGACAATGGCTCGTCCCAGCTTGAAGGTCACGATGCAGGCGTGCGCCGAGTGGAAGATCCTGGAGGCCCCGAAGCGGAAGTGGGCTTCTCGCCGATCTTCTCCAACCTGCCGATGTACTCCTCAAGCCAGCCATGGCCTGCCACCGACTTATAGAGCACGCCGTATCAGTGATAGCGTCGAACTCTCCACCGCACATGTCCACATCGATGTTCCAGGCCACGCGGACGACATTGCAAACATAAGAGGACTTGGTGACGAGCTGAGCTCCGCCGTCACCTCCCTGTTCCCCACTGCTCTTCAGGTTCTTCCCCTGGTTGAGGGGACAAACGTTGTCCTTGTGCTAGTGACCACGATGCTTGTAACCAGCACAGAACGAACGTGCCTTCAGCTGTTGAAGTTTGGCGGCTGCGATCTCCTTCATCCTGAGGGTCTGTGCCCCGCCCGCTACTTCTGTTTGGCAGTCTCGTGGGACATGTAGGTAGTAAAGAGCTCCTCGGCCATGCTCTCCGCTAGCGGGTCATCATCATGGCCGTTCCCATGGTCGTCCTTCTCGTCGCGGTGCTCGTAGTCGGGGTCGAGGTTGTCCGCCATGTGTGCAGATTGATTCTGACGACGCTGCCATGGCTTGGTGGTTGTCCAGGCCCTATCCTGAATAGTAGCCGCCTGCTGTAGACGACGAAGGTCGTAGATGTTCCCCACCGAGGCCGACAAGTTGAGCTCGGAGGGCTCGTCCAGGTTCACATCCTGTCGAGTGCGATGTTCGGCAAGGAGCATCCGCACTCTTCCAAGCGAGCCTTCGCCCGATCAAACTCTCCAACATAGTCCCTGATGCTCTGCCCCGGCCGCTTCCTCAATTTCCTGAAGAACTCTGAGAGGCTTCGGCCAACCTGGGTGACCTGCACATCCAGGTACCTTTCGCGGATCCAGTCCACGAAGTAGGCGGGTTCAGATGAGCCACTGAGCTTGTCGAGGTCCAGTCTTTCGGCTTCGATCCACACCTTGCCCGTCAAATGCTGGTACAAGACCAAGCCTTGGCGGCTTTGCGAGATCCTGGTCCGCAGCTCGGCCCAAGTGGCATCCCAGCTCCAATTTCGACCCCACGCGTTGCCCCCGCGAGGATCGGTTCCAAGCGTCTTCGCCTCATTCCAGGAGCGCCATCCGTTCCAGGAGTTCCCTTGCCACTGCCAATCGGAGTGGCCCCATGTCTTCGACTGGTTGGATGACAGGTTGTCAGCCCAAGGGTCCGGCTGAGCAGCCCCGCCATCATGTGATGGGGATGAACCGAACATGCCGAAAGGCGTCGGCAGCTCGGCAGAGTCTGGCGCAGCAGCGCCAGAAGACTGAGCTCCAGGAGGAGCTTGCCACAAAGTGCTTTGGTCGTACATGCATGCTGGTGGGCTGATCGACGCCAGCCATAGCTCTACCAAGTCAGCGGAGACTATGCTACCTGGAGCACACCTGCTCCACTACCAAGAACCAGATAGGGGCCACGAACCCGAATGCAGACACGCGCAACGCGGATATCGTCAAAAAAACTAAGTAGAAGGAAAGGCATATTCATACGACCGAACGGACGCATGCCCAAGGATGGTCATCAGATCGGAGTGGAGTTTTGTCCTGACAAAGGCAAAATGACAGAACATATGCAGCGAGAAAGACCGAGATGAAGCAGCATCGCAATGCATGTACTTTGTACTTGTCCAGCAGTGTCGCGCTACACTACAATGCACCTTGGCATCGGCAAACTGCAAATCCCGCGAAGCTAGCCTCTGTCGGGCAGACGCAGGGGAGTGGCTCGAAAGCNGTTAACAAGGTGAAACCGAGCGGGTCGAGACAGCAGGACTTATAAAAGCCATATCCACCATGTACATCCAGTGCAAGACTTCGCTCATGGTCTGGAGGGCCGTATCTTTTCGTACCATGATATTGTCGTGCAACAGAGTATAAAGCATCTCAAAGTAGTCTTCCCTGGCCGTTGTCGCCAGAATGCCACGGAAATAACACAGCNAAGCATCTCAAAGTAGTCTTCCCTGGCCGTTGTCGCCAGAATGCCACGGAAATAACACAGCATTGTTGGCATGGATCTCTCGCGAACCTGGTTTAGCAGTTGTTCCGCTTGTAGCGTGCGCCATCGTGGGTCGGAGCACGGATTCTGATTGAGATAGTAGTAAATACCCCACTGCACAACCATGTCGCTGGTAACGTCATACTGACGCAAGCAGCATGCCAAGCCGTCGTCAGTGAGCAGCTGTGAAGCTGGACAATCAGCCCATTGGTGCAGCACTGCAATGTGTTCCCGAGTATATTGTGAGATGGGCGTTGACTGTAAATATTCCGGCATATTCTGACGTCTGCTCCGGGGGGTCATAGCCTGTACCTGAAAGGAAGGAATCAGATTTTGCAAGCGCATCGGCACATCCGTGTAATGGTTGTAATACTGGACCTTTACAGTGTATGTGCGTCTCAGGCATAATGGCACATCATCCAAGGAATTGTATGCACTGGATGCCATGGGTACCTGGGGTATGGGAATGCATCAATGTGGAGGGAGTACACGATGATCGTGAGCAAACCTCCACTATATTGGATAACACCATATGTTCAGAGGCCGGCCCTGCACTTGGAGGACGTCATAATCT
>BGNK01003751.1:51279-65908 GCA_003297005.1 Symbiodinium sp. clade A Y106 | reverse complement strand
GGGCTCCAGGAAGCTTCGGTTTCACCTCTACAGTAGGGCTCCAGGAAGCTTCGGTTTCACCTCTACAATAGGGCTCCAGGGAAGCTTCGGTTTCACCTCTCCAATGGGGCTCCAGGAAGTTTCGGTTTCACCTCTACAATAGGGCCCCAGGGAAGCTTCGGTTTCACCTCTACAATAAGGCTCAAGGAAGCTTCGGTTTCACCTCTACCATAAGGCCCCAAGGAAGCTTCGGTTTCACCTCTACAATAATGCACCAGAAAANACCTCTACCATAAGGCCCCAAGGAAGCTTCGGTTTCACCTCTACAATAATGCACCAGAAAAGCTTCGGTTTCACCTCTACAACAGGGCTCCAGGAAGCTTCGGTTTCACGTCTACAATATGGCCCCAGGGAAGCTTCGGTTTCACCTCTACAATAGGGCTCCAGCAAGCTTCTGTTTCACCTCTACAATAGGGCTCCAGGGAAGCTTCGGTTTCACCTCGACAATAGGGCCCCGGGGAAGCTTCGGTTTCACCTCTACAATAGGGCTCCAGGAAGCTGAGATTGCACTTCTACAATAGGGCCCNGGTTTCACCTCGACAATAGGGCCCCGGGGAAGCTTCGGTTTCACCTCTACAATAGGGCTCCAGGAAGCTGAGATTGCACTTCTACAATAGGGCCCCAGGGAAGGTTCGGTTTCACCTCTACAATAGGGCCCCAAAAAGGCTTCGGCTTCACCTCTACATTAGGGCCCCAGGGAAGCTTCGGTTTCACCTCTACAATAAGGCTCAAGGAAGCTTCGGTTTCACCTCTACAATAAGGCCCCAAGGAAGCTTCGGTTTCACCTCTACAATAATGCACCAGANTAGGGCCCCAGGGAAGCTTCGGTTTCACCTCTACAATAAGGCTCAAGGAAGCTTCGGTTTCACCTCTACAATAAGGCCCCAAGGAAGCTTCGGTTTCACCTCTACAATAATGCACCAGAAAAGCTTCGGTTTCATCTCTACAATAGGGCTCCAGGACGCTTCGGTTTCACCTCTACATTAGGCCCCAGGAAGCGTCGGTTTCACTTCTACAATAGGGTCCCAGTAAGGCTTCGGTTTCACTTCTACAAGAGGGCTCCAGGGAAGCTTCGGTTTCACCGCTCCCCGCAGACTCAGCGAACGCTTCCCTGAAAAGTCCGCCCGGTCGCCGTCCAGCAGACCCAGCAGACTCAGCGAACGCTTTCCTGAAAAGTCCGCCCGGTCGCCGCCCAGCAGACCCAGCAGACCCAGCGAACGCTTCCCTGAAAAGTCCGCCCGGCGGCCGCCCAGCAGACACAGCAGACCCAGCAGACCGGACAGACAGGACACCGTGGCATCAGGTTCATTGCACTGTTCAAATTTTCTAGCCTTGTCGACCTTGCCCGAGTCTTAATTCGCAACCTATCTACAGACCCCTGAAATCACACACTCACCCGCAACCACCCGCAATGACGTACTGGAGACCGATAATGGGTCCGCCTGGCCCTCAGAGGGCCGCCAGAGGAAGTGCAAACTGCAGCTATCTACTGGACCAGGTACAAGCGCCGGCGCGTGCGAGAGAAGCCCGAGCCCGAGTCGTCGTATGGCCCGGTGGGTGCGCGAACTGCTCTTGAGATAGCAAGGGCATGTGAACCGACATTGGAGCTGGAGATCGTCTGCCCCGGCAACAAGGTATCGTTTTGCAAGGCAAGACAGAACCGTGAGAGGGCTTGTGCGACCCTGAACACACCAGACAGACGTGTCAAGCTCGCTTACAGGTCAGGCCGAGCGATGTGCTGGGGGAGTNACAAGGTATCGTTTTGCAAGGCAAGACAGAACCGTGAGAGGGCTTGTGCGACCCTGAACACACCAGACAGACGTGTCAAGCTCGCTTACAGGTCAGGCCGAGCGATGTGCTGGGGGAGTGAGTACCTAGTCAGCGCCACAGTGCCGATGACGGGACCACGGACGACGATCGTCGACAGAGATCCTCGGCCGGAGAGCAGACGGAAGTGGATCTCGGACATGGTGGCCCTCAATCGGCGGGGGGAAGCACAGAAACTTAATGGTTGGAGTGGACTGTGTGACAGGTCCACACAGTCAAGCATGCGAGTACGCGCGTCCTGACAAAATCATCCTCATCGCGGCGGCCTCTGTNATCGGCGGGGGGAAGCACAGAAACTTAATGGTTGGAGTGGACTGTGTGACAGGTCCACACAGTCAAGCATGCGAGTACGCGCGTCCTGACAAAATCATCCTCATCGCGGCGGCCTCTGTCTTCAATAGAGCTATGGATTTTTTTGGGGGGGAGAGTGAATCATGTGACGGTAACCGCAGGTAAACGCTCGCATGTACAAGCGCTTGCCGGAGGAGTGTTTAAAGCTCGTCGTCACCATCTCAGCATACAATATGTGCTTTCAAGCGTGTGGCCGATGCCTATCCCCGACCACTGAGGTGGGTTACCTGACAAACGGCTGATTCTTCGGGTCAAGCAATGCGACTCCGTAGAAGTTGTGCTGAAAAGGAGAGGACGTGTTGTGGTGCCTGGCTGTACTTTGTAGAAACAGCGCAGGTGGCCGTATAGCCACTGCTGATCCACGTGTTCAAACTCATTTACAATAAAGACTCGGGTAGAGAGCAAGGAGGTGAAGAAGAATCGCCTGCAATTTGCTAGCACTCTGCATGCGTGAAGAGCAATGCTCCGTATGGTCTCAAAGTGTAAACACAATTGCATCCTGCACGACTATGGAGCACCGGAGCATTTGAAACTGCATAAAGGCATGCCGCGTATGCGAAGTACAGTGAGATGCAAGTCCTCGGCCTTACTGTTCATCCCAGACAAACTGTCACGTATCCGGATCCTGGTGTTTCCCCTATACCGTAACAAACTTACGTCTCATCAACAGGGCAGCCGACCTCGCTGCATCCATACATTAAATCAGATCTCAATCCGGCAGCGTAATAATTGCGAGCTCCAGGTTCGAAACCCGACCCTCCCGCTCATCCGGCGGGTCTAATTTCGCCACAGCAATTCGCCAGTAAATATGAAACAAAAAGTGTAACAGCGACCTCGTGCGTTGACAGTCATCGCCCCAAGAGCAGAGACGGCGAAGTATCGCATTCCATTCAGGTCCCTCCAACCACACATGCTGCAAATGTACTGTCATAACAGAGCACAGCTCTTTAAGCACGGCAGTCGCCACGAGTGCGCTCATGGGCATCACTTCGTCCCGTCTGACGCCGAGTTGGGTGGCATGGATGTGGAGAGCGGCCCGCTCTCAAGTTGGCTTTGCGGGGAGCTTCCACCAGCCATTGCCACGGAGATGGACAACAGCTCCTTTGACGACTGCATCAGCTTCCGCATCTCGGAGATCGGGGCAAAGTTGGACACGTTGCGTTCGAATTTCTTGCAAGAGCTGTCAGCTCATGCTGAGAGGAAGGGCTTCGACGCAGATGGAGCTGACCCTTTCCGCGACTTTCCCGCCAACGGCAAGCGTCCATGGGCGGCAGAGGTTGGGGCAGAAAGCAGTGTGGCGGACATCGGTGTGCTGGCAAAGGAGACCATCTTCGTGCAGCTGCCCGGTACCAAGACGGTGGAGTTTTGCGACGCTGCTGGAAAGGCAGGACCCCGCCCGGGACGTTTTGAGGCTTTGTTTGCGGTGGGGTTCTTGACTGTGTGTTTTGTTGCGGTTGGGTGCGTTGGTTGGTTGGGTGGGGTAGGTGGGGTGGGTGGCTGGGGCCGTGCTTCTACTTACCCATTTGCAGGTGCAAGGCGTCGAGTCTAGAGTCTAGAGAGTCTGGTGGTCAGTAAGTACCTAGAGCCAGGGTAACTAGAGTCACTAGTGACTACAGTTCTTTGGAATGTTTACTTCAAACTAGGCTGGACAGCGTGGTATAACGTCCATTGCCCCGTATATGATGTAGAGTCTCGCTGCTGGGCCTTGTTAGGCCCCTCCGTGGTCGAGACAAATGGCAAACTGTCATAAGACCATAGTTTATGGCAAACTCAAGATACCAGCCAGTCCTATCAATCCTGTGACTTCGCTGCTAGCTAGATCAAGCACGTCGCCATTCATAACTCTGTAATCCTCATGCCGACAGGTGAAGAGCACCCTCTTGGAGTTCCAGGAGAAGTTTGGAGGTCAGGTCAAGTCGGATTCAGCCGTCGCAGCCATGACGGCTGCCCAGAAAATCCTCGACCGGGTCAACCCGGATTTGAAGCAGGCCAAGGTGTTCACAATAGAAATCTTCTTGACCAAGGCATTGATGCAGCATCACAAGGCATTCGAGCAGGATGACAAGTCGCAGATGGAGAGAGCCGTCGGCGTCATGAATCGTGAGGTGGCGATCCTCTCGAGTGCCAACGTCTACGACGTTGCCGTACATGATCTGAACAGAAGGGTTTATTCCCTGAGTAAGCAGCTTGTGCAGTAAGCCAAGCGATTTTGGCCATTCGGGCTCGGAGTCGCAGATGCTAGGGACGGAATCTCAGCCATCTAGGCCTTTAGACTCTAGGCCTCGTACCCTTAGTTCCTGAGTTTGGTTAGCCTAACGGTTAGCCTTCAGTTTTGTGCTGTAAGGCCCTAGGCCTCGTCTAATCCTCTAAACACTACACGCTGGCCGTAAGCTCCGCAGCCGCAGCCCTAGCCTTAGGGCGAGTTTTGGAGGGGAACTTTGCAACACTCGACGCTTGCGACTGGCGAGAAAATGCCTCGGGCCTCGGAAGCCACACTGTGAACAGCTGCATGGCCGAGTCGTTGTTCTCGATTCCGGTTTTCCCCTAATACTAGCAGAGACTGCTTTTTGCAGAAGCCTACATTGCGTCCAGAATCCCGCGCGATCTCCTGGTCGCCCGATTGGCTTGTACTCCCGAACATTCAATCGCAAACACGTCCACGCACGAATGCCGAGCAGATTTATTTTGTTGGGAATACGATCCCGGCGTCCTATAGTATTTGGGGGGTAGGGACTGCATTGCCGTTTTAGGGTTGAGGAGGGTTTAGGGTTTAGGGTGGTTCCAATTAATTATATGGCTGCTGAAAGGGATCATGCTAGAACGCAGGATGATGAACAGAACAACAACCACAACATCATGATTGAATCAGGGGTGAAGAGAGGAATGGTGAAACAACGAAGCCGAAAATCAGTAACACAATGATGAATGAATCAGGGGCGAAGAGAGGAATGAAGAACAAATGGAATCAAACAACTCGGATAATGAAAAACAAAATGATGATGGAATCAGGGGTGAAAAAANCGAAAATCAGTAACACAATGATGAATGAATCAGGGGCGAAGAGAGGAATGAAGAACAAATGGAATCAAACAACTCGGATAATGAAAAACAAAATGATGATGGAATCAGGGGTGAAAAAAAGAATGAAGAAAAAATGAAGAAAAAATGAAGCCGGAAATGATGATCAAAATGATGATTGAATCAAGCATGAAGAAAAAATGAAGAAAAAGTGATGATCCTAATGATGATTGAATTAGGGGGTGAGGACAGGGNAATGAAGAAAAAATGAAGCCGGAAATGATGATCAAAATGATGATTGAATCAAGCATGAAGAAAAAATGAAGAAAAAGTGATGATCCTAATGATGATTGAATTAGGGGGTGAGGACAGGGATGAAGCAAAAATGAAGATGGAAATGAAGATGAATATGACGATTTAATTATTCAAGGATTTACAATCTCTCCATGCCTGAGAATCTTGCGATGTTAGTGGGCTTATGTGACATATCACCGCAGGTGACAATCACCTTATTTTTCCCAAACACAAAATTTCAAGAACCGTAGGTTTTGAAATAATGCCTTTTGAAAGTCTCTCATGTTTTTCATGACACTCATGATTTTTCATGTTGAATTTTCTTACCTTGTTTCTCTTCGAGTGCTGGGCTCGGCAGCTGAGAAGAAAATTTTGAGCCTGGGGGCCTTCATACACGTGGCATCCTAGCAGGCTCTGGGGGCTAAAGCAAAGGCTTTTCCTTCTGCGTGCTCCCATGTCGGATGCTTCTGATGCTCCTACGGAGCACCCTGGTTCTAGTGCTGTCTCTGCCTCTGATCTTCCGCTGCCGACGCTGCTTACTCCGGAAGAAGCTTTGACCCTTTCGTCGGTGCCAGACTTGCGAGCCAGGGTGGACCGGCTTCTTGAGGATGTGGCATTGGTTGCTCAGGGACAGCAGATGATCAGCCAGAGCCTCACCGAACTTCGCGATCAGTTGCAGAGTCTTATGGTCCGGATGACTGATTCTGAGGACGCACATTTGCTTTTGAAAACGGTGGTCAGAGATCATGCTGGCTCCTTGCAAAGGCTCAACGACCGTTTGTTCTCGACGATCCAGGATGTTACGAGGCTCTCCGAGAGGGTGCCGGGCCGTGACCGCAGCCGGTCTCCCAGGACTCCCCGCTGAGAAACTTGCCTGGCTAGTGTTGGTCAGAGACCCAGCAGCTCGCTCTCATGGGGTCGAGCAGTTCCTTTTGCTGTGCGAGCCGCAAGCTTTCAGCTGACATGCTCTTCAGACTGCTGCGCATGCTTGCACTCGTTTTGCATTTTAAGACCAGGCATCCTTGAAGGTGGCGTGGTGTACAGATGCTCGAAGCTCTTTCTGTGGCAGTACCTTCTGCTGATGAAAACTCTGTCTTGCAGTGCAGCGCGCCACATTCATGCCTCTCTCTCTCTTCGCAGCAGTGCGCCACATTCATGCCTCTCTCTCTTTGCCGTGCTGTGAGAGAGTGTTGTGCTGCATTGCTGTGATTTTTCTGTCCGAGCAGAAACTGTTGCCATGTCTGGTAGTGCCTCGGGGACAGAAGAGTCTTCGTCGGAGATCGCAGAGTGGATTCGAAGAATATTATAAAATAATATATTCGTTTGA
This sequence comes from Symbiodinium sp. clade A Y106, assembly GCA_003297005.1. NCBI lineage: Eukaryota > Dinophyceae > Suessiales > Symbiodiniaceae > Symbiodinium > Symbiodinium sp. clade A. Next base: position 59,052 of record BGNK01003751.1, on the reverse strand, counting down.
CTTTGTGAGATACTTTCGGCATGGTTTGTGTTTGGAAAAATAATTTCTAATTCCTGTTGGCAGTTACTAGGGCTCGAATTGCCAACAGCGGGCTGTAGGGACGGCCCAGTGGAACATCGCAGCCCCAGCAATGCCATTGGCGGTGCGCTTGACGGGTCTGAGCCGTGCCCTTTGCGGGGCATATTGGCTCCCCGCCCTGGCACCGCAGACAGTGTCTGCGCAGATCGCGTGCCAGAAAGGCTCTGCTGAGCCGTCGCGCCTTGTCAAGACGACCGTTGTTTCGCCTGCAGGGTCACCACGCTACCAACGATTCGTTGCGGATCCAGCTGCTCAGGGCTGCGCAAGCTATGGGACGCGCTGGACGGAAAGGGGACGAAGGCTCCTCCTGGCATTTGTGGTCGGGTGCGCATTCACCGTAATTGAGAGGTGGGACGTGCTGGCGCCCATGGAAGGATGCAGAGTGCTCCCAACCGTCTTCCCAACCTGCATTTCCTTCGTATACGGCCATGACACTACCGGTACGCGAAGGCCGAAGTGCCCATCAAGAAACCGCGGACTCTTCCAGGCCAACAGGGTTGGTCCATGGCCCACAAGAGTTATTGAATATGACCAGAAAGGCGGAGAATCGGCTCCACAGAGTGCAGGCGGCAAAAACCAAAGCCGTGGCGCAATGGGAGAAGTACCAGTTTCGACTCAAAGAGACGTGGATGAAGGAACACGCCAAGTACAATCGCAATGCGGAGCAGCTGGACCGCGACATTCAGGAGGCCCTCTCCGAGCAGACCAAAGCTTTCCAGGCTGTGCGGCAGGCGTGGCTAGACGGTGGCGTTGCCATGCCAGACGAGTTCATGGGAACCCGTGCCGAGGCAGAGTGGGATCAGCTGAGAAATATCTGGGAGCAGGAAGATGCAGCGTTGTTACAGTCAGTTCTACACCGGGCCGTGACACCGACCGCTCAGGCACAGACCCAGCCTGGTGCAGGCCGACAGTTACGGCTGGAGCTGTTGCAGTTGCCGAGCTACTTTGGAGCCCAGGCCCCGGGAACAGGGTCTTTTGGGCCTCCGGGCTTAGCTTCCGAGCCTCCTGGGATGCCAGCCGGTGGACCTCCTGCGATGACAAACGCTCCAGCTCAACATGGTCCTCCAGCAGTTATTCCGGACGGGGCAGCCCATACAGGGGCTCCCTCTGTTGCTGTTTCGCCGGCCACCCCCAGCAAAGGTGGCACCGATATGCAGGTCTCCCCAGCACATCCAGGACAGTGCAATCTTTGCCTTGGAAGGGTGCCTACGACGGTGGAACCTCCCAGACAGGGTGTCAAGCCAGCTACCATGGCGCCTGTGCCTACGGAGAAGCTGCAAGGGCCACTTTTAGCTACCAAGCCGGAGAAGAAGCGCGACGAGATGCGAAGTCAGGCATTACGGCCGTTTGGGGCTCCGGTGCCCACATCAGCTGCGTCCGATCAGGCCGTCCATGTTCATATCAACGATGGAGACACGGACGAAGAGATGAATGCGGCCGACAAGCCGGACAACGTCCACTCCCCTGGCCTTGGGCGCATGGGATGAAGAGTGTTTTGCACAGGACAGACGCCAGCAGTTTGAGTCGACAATTCCTGGCAGGTCATGAGGGCTTTGAGACCGATCCACCTTGGCGGTGGTTTCGGCTTCGGGCCTTCAAGGTGCCTTTCGGGATGCAGTCTGATTCAAAAGCTGACGATCTGAGTCCGGAGGTTTCTGAGCCTGATGCCCTGTACAGTGGATTAGAGTATAGACGTTGCTGCCATGTACAGGTTTTGGGTCCAGGCTCTTCATTCTCTCTTGTCCGTGTTTGGTCGTCCAGCGGTCGTTGTCATCTGAAGCACTGGGCTCGTGCTCTCGGTGATGATGGCCTGCGTTCCTCCTCTGCCTTGGCAGCAGCTCGCTTTGGCGAGTCTGTTGCCGGGGCCCCGCCTTTGCGCAATCTGCTTTGCGCTGCCTCAGCCAGACACTGGTCTTTTGCTTCTGATCGGCTTTTCCAATCCGGTCCACGTGGTTTTCAGATCCTCCTGCGGGGTGCTGTCTGTATGTGCAATCGCGCCTTGTTTTCTGGCTGCGTCACAGCAATCTCATGTGAGGAGTCATTGTATCCGTATTCCGAGGATTGCCGTTCATGCGATCATAGCAATGTGCAGATCTGCACCGATCTGTCATACGATGCACAGGTTGCCTCTTTTACGGTAGCATGCAGTCAGGGATGCAATTGCGCCAGTTATTTTGGCTGCACCATCTTCATGTATCTGCCTTGCTCCGGTGTCTATGCGGCGCGCAGTTTTGAGTCTGGTCCGAATCAGGTGCCTAAAAAGCATATCGGTGGCTCTGGGATGCTTACATCGGTTTGGCCATTCCGTCTTGTCGACGCGCCATGCCAGGACACACTCGTGTCCATTTTGTCACACTGCGCACTTCTCCTGGTGCCTTTCTTTCGTACCCTGCTTCTGTATTCTTCTCGCCGGTCTGTGCAGCATCATCACAGTTCCGAGGAGAAACCGGCCCATCCTAGGTCAAGCCCCACTCCGGCGAAATCTCCTGCCATTGCTTGCAAGCTCCTTGAGGAGCCTGTTTCGAACAGCTTTGCGGACCGGGATAGAGTCGAGCACGCACGTGACTTTGTAACCGGGGAAGGGAGAGAGTGGCCTTTTGTCCCAGCCACTGACCCCTTCGCGCTTGAGCGTGCAGCCAATCGAGACATGACTGACACGGCTGCCGAAGAAATGGAAGAAGCTCTTAACCTTGTCTTCCATGTCTTGACGCCAGGCTATGTTGCTGAGGTCGTGCTTGTTTCACTTGTACCGCCGGTTGATGTCGAGGATGCCATTGCTAGGGTGCAAGAAGCGCGCGACCCTGTCCACGCGCGTCTGTTTCCTGTTCTCACAGCAGCAGAACCCCAACCGGCAGCAGATCACGGGGTTCTGCTAGCACGTCCGGGTTGGGCCCTTCAAGACACTCTCCTCTACTTCGACCTCACTGATGTTGATGGTCGCCGGTTCGTACTGCCAGGGCCCACCATGGCCTCTAGGGAGACGATTCTTGACCTGGCCGAAATTAATGACCACGACACAGTTGATGTTTATGTGGGTACTGGACCCACACCAATGGGAGTCATTGAACATGTGGCCTTAGGCGATAATACCAGCATCTTTTTGGTGCCGAGGTACTTCCTTCCTGGTCCCTACTTCTGGCTGCAAGATATACTTGCGAACTCCTTGAATTGGAGCGCCATACCTACTCTGCCGGTCGGACCACCTGCCAACCATGTCTGTGCAGTCAGTGTGGAAGGGGTCAGGAAAGTCAACGTTGCAACAGACTCTGTCCTCGTTGACACAGCCGGTTTTGCCAATGCCTTTGGGTATGATCCGGCGTGTGTTCGAATGCATCCAGCCATGCCTGTTATCCGCGATGCCGATGTCAGTGGTTATCCCTGTCGCAATGTGTGCGCAGTTGCTGCTGATGCCGGAGTAGGTGACGCACCATGGCTTGTCATTGTTGATTGTCGAGCTATCCTACTCGGTTGGATGGTCTGGGAAGTCGACGACAACACACTTTCCCTTGCGGCCTTGGCTTCTGACATTGAAGCAACTACCTTGTGCCCAGATGGATGGCGCGTGTACCTTGAGGGAGACTCAGTGCGTGACCAATTCCCCCGGCAAGGTGCGGTTGTTTACGCCTCCTTTGTGCCCCTCATGCAGACTGAGGCACTCACGCGTGAAGAAGGGCAAGAAAGCGAGGTGCCCACGGATGATGAGATGGCTTCCGTCCTTGAAGAAGAGACGAGTACGGGGCCCGTGCCTGAGGAGGAAGATTCCCGAGGCGCGCGCTCCTCCCGCAGCCGTTCACCAAGGCGGTCGTCCGAATCAGGTCGAGCACCCCTGCCAGACGGGTTCGCTGTCGCACCTTTTTTGGTGCTGTCGCAAGAGTATCGACCAGAGCCAGTCCACCTCATTTTATCCGGTGCCCTCACCGTTGAACAAGCCATCAAGCGGGTTTCTGACAGCCGGTTTGCCGCACAACGACGCCGCTTCCCTGTACTCATCTAAGTGAGACCACAAAGCCTGGGTGCCTTCGGGCTCCTGTTGGCGCGTCCTGAGTGGTGCACAGAAACCCTTATTGTGTTCGACACCACTTACATCAGCGGCTCTTCTGTTGGGTCTCCTCGCCGGTCATGACCCGTGCGGCGCTGCTCTCTGCGGCTGGACTGCCGGCAGATCCGTCCATCGAAGTGTATGTACCAGGCCTTGAGACTCCACTCTTGGATGATGTTGAATGCGTAATGGAGACTGGCTTCTGTGTGTCCTTTGTACCGGCTACGTGCCCTTACTTTGTGGTCTCCTCCCTAGCCGACATGCTCCAATCTGCCGATGGGTGGAGTGTGAATGCTGCACTACTTGCTTTCGCGGCACGTTGGATCTGTGTGCTTACCGATGGAGAGCCATGCTGCTTTGCTAGTGCGGTCACAAGGAGGCGTTTTCTCCGAGATGACATTGCAAGGCAACTTGGTACTGGGCCCGCGTCGCTATTTCTTCAGCCTGCCCGTCCGCCTGTGACGGATTATGCTGAAGGCGGGTGCAATGCAGCAGAGGTTGTAATTGCAACACAGTCGCCCCCTCCCAGCGAGGGATGCCTCTATTTTCTTGACCTTCGCCCTCTTCTATGTGGCCTCACTTGGACCACGGCGGATGAAGGCCTGGTCTCCACCGCGCTAATCCGACAGCAATGCGCCCAGCGCGCACCGGCTGGCTGGCATGTTCGAGTTGTTGGGGGCACTTCCGTCGGTGAGGGCAAAGTCTCGGTGTTTCCAGGCGAGGTGCTTGTTGTCTTTCTTGAGCGTGATGTGCATGCACTAGGTGCGCCAACACAAGATGATGACATGCATGAAAACGCTGAAGACTCGTCAGGCGGCCCTGCCGCAGGCCATGCCCAGCTTCCTGACACATCACCTGGTGCGGCAGCTGCACATGCAAACACACAGGGAGCGCATGGCTAGTTTCACACAGCAACGTGGACGTTTAGGAAGTTTAGGACTCTAGGAGCAAGTCTAGTTGGTCCGGTCTGCCAAGTCTAGTAAGAGGTCCGGTTGTAATCATAGAAAGATAGGGCACTGATACGTTTCGATGTACAGCTGCAGGGTTGCTGCGGCTCTCAAAAGCGCAGCTGCGGCCGGATCAACTGTTGATCTGTTGTACAGGAAACCGTGGAGCAAGAAGGAGCACGGCTGCAGAAACAGTCTTGGGGGCCAATGCACCTTGTCTAGCATCTAGGAATCTTTTAGAATGTTTAGGAATTCTAGGAAATCCCAAATTGTCTAGTCTCTAGAGACCTCTAGGAATCTTTATGAATCTCTAGGAAATCCTAGGATTCTCTAGCCTCTAGACACCTTTAGCAATCTTTAGGAATCTTTAGGAAATCCTAGAATTTTCTAGCCTCTAAGAACTTCGAGGAATCTGTTTAGAGCTTAGGCTCTAGGGCTTAGGGTTTGCTTTNGGGTTTGCTTTAGGGTTGAGGGTTTAGATTGTGGGGTTTAGGGTTTAGGGTCTAAGGTTTAGGGTTTAGGGGCTCTAGCCTCTAGGAACCTCTAGGAATCTCTAGGAATCGTCAGGATATTGTAAGATTCTCTAGCCTTTAGGAAGTTCTGGGAATCTGTAGTAGTCTCTAGGAAATCCTTAAAATGTCTAGCCTCTAGGAACCTCTAGGAATCTCTAAGACTCTCTAGGAAATCCTGAGATTCTCTTCTCGCCTCTAGTAACCTTTAGGAATCTCTAGGGATGTCTAGGGCTGCATAAGGAATCGTAGGGTTCTCTAGCCTTTAAGAACCTCTATGAATCTCTAAGAACTTCACGAAATCCTAGGATTCTCTAGCCTCTTGGAATCTGTAGGAATTTCTAGGAATCTCTAGGAAATCCTAAGATTCTCTAGCTTCTAGGAACCTGCAGCAATGTGTAGGAATCTTCAGCAAGTTCTAGGCTTCTCTAGTCTCTAAAAACCTCCAGGAATCTCTAGAATCTCTAGGCAATCCTAGGATTCTCTAGCCTTTAGGAACCTCTAGGAATCTCTAGTAATCTCCAAGAAATGTTGGGATTCTAGGAACCTCTCGGAATCTCTATGAAATCCTTGGATTCTCAAGCCTCTAACATCCTTTAGCAATCTTTAGGAATCTCTATGACATCCTAGGATTGTCTAGCCTCTAGGAACCTCTACGAATCTCTCGTAATCTCTGGGAAATCCTAAAGATCTCTAGTCTCTAGGAACATACCTCTAGTAAACTCTAGGAATCTCTAGGAATCTGTAGAAAATGCTGAGATTCCCTGGTCTCTAGGAACCTGTCGGAATCTTTACGAATCTCTAGGAATGTCTAAGGAATCCTAGGATTCTCTATGCTCTAAGACTTCTATGAATCTCTAAGACTTTCACGAAATCCTAGGATTTTTAGCCTGTAGGAACCTGTAGGAGTTTCTAGGAATCTCTACGAAACCCTAGAAACTCTAGCTTCTAGAACCTTTAGAAATCTCTAGCAATCTCTCGCAAATCCTAGGATTCTCTAGTCTCTAGGATTCTTTAAGGATTTTTTAAAATTTCTATGAAATCCTACAATTCTCTAGTCTAGGGACCGCTAAGGAATCTTTAGGAATCTCTAGGAAATCCTAGGATTCTCTAGCCTCTAGGAACCCTTAGCAATCTTGAGGAATCTCTAGGAAATCCTATGACTTTCTAGCCTCTAAGAACTTCTAAGACTCTGTTTAGGGTTTAGTTCTTGTCATTTGCCTTCCATGAGTCCTGCATTTCTTCTGCTCGTCAAACAACAACCTGCGCTGGCGCACTTAGGCGGAGCCTTCTAAAATTTAGGGTTTAGGGTTTAGGGGTTTAGGGTTTAGGGTTTAGGGTTCGCCAGCGCAGTTTTAACTGCGAAGGCGCCCTGAACACTTTTGCCGGAGCGAAGCGTTACCTCCTTTACCTCCTTTCTNGCTTTAAAGTTTTCAAATTTGATTTTTGAACTTTCTGTCGTGTTGCCGAGCTTGCCCAAAGCTCCCCAAAAGGCCAAATAACCAATTTGGAGGGGCTGAGGGGGGGGTCCAAAGCCAAAAGGCTAATTTGGAGGGGCTGGGGGTGGGGTGTTGGTAGCAGGCCAAAAGTTGGATTTTGGTGGCACCCCCTCCCCCCTCTCCCCTTTTGTCCCCCGCTCCCTTACCTTCTTAGCCTGACTAAACCCCGAAACGCTAAAGCCACCGAGATTCCTTTCCTTTCGCGTGAGGCTTCCAAAATCCCAAATTGGCTTTTTGGGGGCTTGGACGGGGCCTGGCAAAAGGCCAAAAAGCCCATTTTAGGGAGCTCAGAGCTTGGAAACAGGCCAAAAAAACCAATTTGGAAGGGTGGAGGGGCTTGGTTGCCCTCCGCTCCCACCCTCCCTTCCCAATTTTGGTGGTTCCTCCGCCCTTCCAAAATCCCAAATTTGCTTTTTGGGGGCTTGGACGGGGCCTGGCAAAAGGCCAAAAAGCCCATTTTAGGGAGCTGGGGGGCTTGCAAACAGGCCAAAAAAACCAAATTACAAATTTGATTTTTGATTTTGCCCTCCGCCCCCACCCTCCCTTCCGAATTTTGGTGGCCCCCTCCGCCCTTCCAAAATCCCAAATTTGCTTTTTGGGGGCTTGGATGGGGCCTGCCAAAAGGCCAAAAAACCCATTTTAGGGAGCAAACAGGCCAAAAAAACAAATTACAAATTTGATTTTTGGATTTGACCAAGAAG
>BGNK01003751.1:3709-51229 GCA_003297005.1 Symbiodinium sp. clade A Y106 | reverse complement strand
TCCTCCCCTCCCTGCCTTTTCCCTTCTTTTTCCTCTTGCAGTCGTCCCAAAGGTCAAAGATGTGATTTGGAGGGGCTGGGAGTGGTTGGCTGCAGGGCTTTCGATTTTGCGTTTTGTTGACAGATTCGTTAAACTGACACATTTGATTTTTGTGATTTTCATCGGTTTTGCCAAAAAAAGCCAAAGAGCCTATTTGGACCCTTTTCGTTCCTTCCGCTTCTTCTTCCCCCGTCCTCCTTTCCTGCCCTCCCTTTCCCCCTCGGCTCAAACTGGATTTTTGGCTTTTTGGCGCATTTAACTTGATTTTTGGCTTTTTAACACATTCGTCAAACCCAAATTTTTTTTGGGATTGTGTCCCAAACCGTCCGAAAGGCCAAAAGGCTAGTTTGAAGGGGCTGGGGGGGGTGCAGCCGTTCGAAAGGTCAAAGATGTGATTTGGAGGGGCTGGGGGGGTTGGCTGCAGGGCTTTTCGATTTTGGGTTTTGTTGGCAGATTGGTTAAACTGGCAAATTTGATTTTTGGGATTTTGGCCGGTTTTACCCAAAAAAACCAAAGAGCCTATTTGGACCCTCTTCGTTCCGCCCGCTCCCCCTTCCCCCCTGTCTTCTTTTCCCGCGGCTCCCTTTCCCCCTTGGCTCAAACTGGATTTTTGGCTTTTTGGCGCAGTTGCTAAATGCAAATTTGTTTTTTGGGATTTTTGCCAGGTTTGGTCAAGTCGCCCGAAAGGTCAAAGAGCTAATTTGGAGGGGCTGGGGGAAGGGGGGGGGGTGTTGGTAGCAGGCCTTTTGCTGCCCGCCCCCCTTCTCCCCCTTGGCTCAAACTTGATTTTTGGCTTTTTAGCACATTCGTCAAACCAAATTTTTTTTTTTGTGATTTTTGCCCAAAGTGTCCGAGAGGCCAAAAAGTTAGTTTGGAGAGGCTGGGGGGGGGGCTGTAGCTGTGCGAAAGGTCAAAGATGTGATTTGGAGGGGCTGGCAGGTTGGCTGCAGGCTAAAAGTTCAATTTTGTTGGCACCTTCACGAGGCTTGCCCAAGGTCCACAAATGGCCCAAAAGGCCAAGATCTAGTTTGAAGCTTTTCAATTTTGATTTTGGTGTTTCTTGGCAGATTGGTTAAACTGAAAAATTTGATTTTTGGGATTTTCGCCGGTTTTGTCCAACATAAAGGCAAAGAGCCTATTTGGACCCTCTCCGTTCCCCCCACTCCACCTTCCCCTTTTCCCGCCCCTCCCTTTCCCTCTCGGCTCAAACTGGATTTTTGGCTTTTGGCGCATTTGTTAAACGCAAGTTAATTTTTTTTGAGATTTTTGCCAGGTTTGGCCAAGTCGTTTGAAAGGCCAAAGATGTGATTTGGAGGGGCTGGGGCTGGGGAGGCGGGTTGGCTGCAGGCCAAAAGCTTAATTTTGGTGGCAACCCTTCACACCCTGCCCCACCGCTCCCGACCTACCCCTTTTCGCTTTCCTTTCATCGTTTCCTCGCCTCTCTACCTTGCCACGCTTCTTCTGGCTTCCTGGACTTTAGACTTTTGAACTTGATTTTTAAGCTTTTTGCATGGTTTGTCCGAGTTTACAAAATGGCAAAAAGTAATTTGGACCCCCGCCTCCAAACCCTTCCATTTGGTGCCAATTTCAATGGCTACAGCTTCGCACATTTTCTCCTGCACCAAATACCGTCAGGGAAGGGTTTCCATGGGCTTCCTGGAGGTGTACTCACTTCCGATAAAAAGAAGCTTTTTGATACGCTCTTGCGTGACGCTGAATTGGCGCGCATTTGGGAGATGGGGCTCAGTGCGCAGCTGCCAGCGAGCTATGTCGAGCCTCTTGTTCCAGTTTGATAAGACCGAAATTGTATGTCACTATAACTTTGACAAGCCTCTTTTCGGAGTTTATGCCAGGTTTACTGGCATGATCCTTGAGTTCGCAAACCACCACAACTACCTGCTCCTGAGCGGGAAAGGCTGTTGAAATCTGGCGTTTTATGTGTTGCCGGCGCATCTAGTCGCAAACAAGGCACGGCAGATTCGCAATGCCGGGCTTGGCTACAGTGTGCTCTATAGACCTCAGCCGTACAAGTTGCCGGGAGGGGCGGGGGGCCTATAAATGGTTCGAGTGCAGCAGCGCATGATTTCGCCGTCCACTATACTTGTCCTTGGATTCTATTCACTGTAATTCTTGTCTAGTGGTTTAGTGCATTATTTACAGGCAATGTCGCTGTTTTCCGTACTCTTCTGCTGGAAAATGTGTTTTTGCGTGTGGATAGAAGCTTAGTGCTGGGGAGTTGTGGGACTACTGGTCGTGGGGTTGCTTGCTTTTGCAGTCCGGTGTCAGGAAGACATTGATTACATTGATTGTTCCGGTGCTTGTGCTTTACGCAGAGGGCCTGGTAGCATTGATTCTTTCCGTGCTTGCGCTTTACTCGGACTGTCCCGTAGCATTGGTAAGAGCAGCAAATCTGTGTTGCTGTTCGGAACGAAAACCTACCCCTTTGTGTGAGATCTGTGGTGCGGGCTTCCAGCGGATCACGCTGTTTCTTGAGGGTGTGGTTGCATTGTGCTTGCCTTGTCTCAAGGTGAAGGCCGTTTAGCTTGCAGCCCGGAACTCTGTAAAATATACGTAATGCTCGGTGTCTTTTTTTTCTGTTATGTCCGAAAGGGCCCCCGGCAACACAAGGCGGACGCGAGTGAGGCTTTGTTGCCTCTGGGTGGAGGTGTAGAGTGTAGAACAGCCAAGAAGTTTGCTCTATTCGGTAGTAGTGTGCATCTTGAGCATCATGGTATACAGGTCGCTTGTACAGTTTTGGTTCAAATCTTCGTGTACAATTACGCTGAAGCGCCTCCTTAAACTTTACTCTGAACCACAGCCTTCTCTCGCATGTGTGGATCATCTACTGCAGGCTCAGGCTCAGTGTGCGCACTAGGGTAGGGTAGACGACGACGCGACGACGACGGCTGTACAGTTAGGCTCCTTGTACAGTTTTACGCTCCGTGTACAGTTTTAGGTCTCGTGTACAGATTGGCTCAAGCCCGACAGGGGTTCCTTGTACAGATTGGCTGAAGCCCTGCGGGGTTCTGTGCTTCGAAAAACTTTAACCCTTTCCTCTATAGCCCGTGAACTTTAGAATCGAATAACAAATTATGTCGTGTGCATTTGATTTTGTTTTACAAAATGACAACTGGTCCTTAAAATGGCCAGGGGTTGTTTTGTACGGACAGCTTGTTTTTGCTTGGCTTGCTTGATTTATTTTTTTTAGTTTTGCTTGTGGCACAGTTGGACCTGCGCCGCAACTCGAAGGACTGTGCAGGTTAGGACGGTCGGGTGGGCGGGGCAGTAGGACTGTGGGAGCGTGGGCCCCCGCCTTGGTTTGACGCTTTCAGTGCTTGCGTCGTTCGCTTTGGAAGCCGAGTGAAGAGCCAGTGAGTTTGGAGGTATGCCCAAAGCCCTAATCATTAGCCCTTGTGTCTTCAGGTTGGACCTTCTTCGCTGCCGTGCCGAGCCTGACGGGGTTTTGGTTTTTGGAAGGGTTAGGGTTTGTGGGGGTGTTGTCTTTGCGAATGTCCGTGCACGCACAGGAGAGCCCTGCGCTGTTCGACTTTCCCGTAAACCTAGAATGCCCTTGAAGCTTAGCTCCATTCCCGGGAACCCCGGGCCCCTCTTGCGGTCCAGGTTGTCATCTTCACTGCGATCTTCGATCAGAGGCAGCTAGGGTTTAGGGGGCATCGGGGCTTCCAGGGCTTGAGGTGTAGGGGTGTCCGAGGCTGTCGTGATGTTTTGGCATGCGTCTTCCTTTGTTTCATGTATTCCTGCATGCATAGATACAATTTACATACATACATGCTGGTCTCGGGGTTATTTTTATGATCTTTTGTCAAGATGTCGATGGAATCATGGCGATGTCGTATCGTGTCCGCCGGTTCTTCTAAGCTTTCCGCTAGTTGTTGTGAGTGGCCAGGTTGTANATCTTTTGTCAAGATGTCGATGGAATCATGGCGATGTCGTATCGTGTCCGCCGGTTCTTCTAAGCTTTCCGCTAGTTGTTGTGAGTGGCCAGGTTGTACAATCATGTACAAGTGTTTCTCATAAATTCCTGAGCTCATGGGAACTCCTACACTTCACAGTGCGATCGTTGACTTCCGATGCTTCTTACTATTCCAGAATGAGACGAGTCGATGTTATTNGTTTCTCTGTAGTTCTTCTTGTACCATGGACAACAAAGCCTTTCACATCGGTCCAACATCCGTGGATGAGGTACGAATCAGTGTCGCATTATGTATGTACGTATGTATGTATGTATGTATGTATGTATGTAAGTATTTGTGTATGTATGTATGTATGTATGTGTACATGTTTATGTGTATGTGTATGCGTATGTATATGTATGTGTATGTGTATATGTGTCGTACATACATGTATTTGTATATGTATGTGCATATACATATGTATGTGTATATGTTTGTGTATATGTGTATGTATACGTACTTGCATATGTATATGTATATGTATATGTTTTTGTTTATGTTTATGTTTATGTTTGCATGTATATGTATATGTATATGTAGATGTATACGTGTCTGTATGCATGTATGCATATATGTACATGCAGAGCGATCGTGTAATCTTACCGATGTGGATTTCGAGGAGACGCTAAGGACCCNGGTCTCGGGGTTATTTTTATGATCTTTTGTCAAGATGTCGATGGAATCATGGCGATGTCGTATCGTGTCCGCCGGTTCTTCTAAGCTTTCCGCTAGTTGTTGTGAGTGGCCAGGTTGTATAATCATGTACAAGTGTTTCTCATAAATTCCTGAGCTCATGGGAACTCCTACACTTCACAGTGCGATCGTTGACTTCCGATGCTTCTTACTATTCCAGAATGAGACGAGTCGATGTTATTNATAAATTCCTGAGCTCATGGGAACTCCTACACTTCACAGTGCGATCGTTGACTTCCGATGCTTCTTACTATTCCAGAATGAGACGAGTCGATGTTATTGATGCGTTCTTCCTTGGTTTCTCTGTAGTTCTTCTTGTACCATGGACAACAAAGCCTTTCACATCGGTCCAACATCCGTGGATGAGGTACGAATCAGTGTCGCATTATGTATGTACGTATGTATGTATGTANGGACAACAAAGCCTTTCACATCGGTCCAACATCCGTGGATGAGGTACGAATCAGTGTCGCATTATGTATGTACGTATGTATGTATGTATGTAAGTATTTGTGTATGTATGTATGTATGTGTACATGTTTATGTGTATGTGTATGCGTATGTATATGTATGTGTATGTGTATATGTGTCGTACATACATGTATTTGTATATGTATGTGCATATACATATGNATGTATATGTATATGTATATGTAGATGTATACGTGTCTGTATGCATGTATGCATATATGTACATGCAGAGCGATCGTGTAATCTTACCGATGTGGATTTCGAGGAGACGCTAAGGACCCTGAGTCTTTATCCTTTTCAGCTGTACCGCTGAAGATTTACGTCCTGATGCTCATCGTGCTCTGTATGTTAACGCTTATCAGTTATACGTGGCTCAAGCGTTTCTGATGCTTTTGATGTTCGCGGCTGAATGTTAATTATGTGTGGCTCAAGCGTTTCTGATGCTGTTGACTCGTACTCAAGGTGTGTGATGGTATGACATTTGCGACTGGAAGGTTTTGTGTGGCTGAACCGTTTGTGCCCAAGACTCACGAGATGTGCGGCATGCTCGGGCTGCTGACATGTGGGCAACCCTGCAAAAGCAAAACTTTTAACTCTTAAACTCTACACTCTAAACCATTTAAGCCTAAGCCTCGGTCTCTTTGGCTGCTAACTGGGATTCCGGCAGCTCGGAGGCTGTAACATCGCCCTCAATCTTGAGGCCATGCTGAGCATAGCTTCAGGTGTTCCAGATATGGTCCAACTTTTTATGCGAGTTATCCCATGTGCAAGCTAGTTGCATTCTTATCGGGCGACAGAAAGACCGTGCCATCTTTTCAGCAGAATTAAACCGGTCTTCACATCTGCACACTCCAGATGTTCACGCTCCGGTCCTGCGTGTGCATGGCGGCACAGATCCGCCACTCGGCAAAAAGCGCTGTAGCGCCTTCAGGCTGCCTGCTAATGTGCCATAGCCTAAGCTGAGGAAGAATGGTGTTGAACCGCTTTTATGGGCGACCAACAGTGCTGTGTGCTGTGCTCGCTGCTCATGATTTTGTAGAAATCTTTGCTTGCATCTAAACACGGTCTGCATTGAGCTTCTGGGCTGCACTCTGCGGCAGTTTAGACGGCCTTCCATGTGAGCTTCGACTCTGTGACACTCCGGCTTTGGCAGAACCAGCTGCACGTACTGGTTCATGCCGCTGCTCCATCTAGTCGGCACAGCGAAGCCGGTCCAATTAATCTAGTTTGGATGACTTCTTCATCTAATGCCTGATGGGGACTGCAACTTCTTTTGGTGAACGGCTGACAAGCCCGACGACTGTGGCATGCGGACTTCATAGCCGCGGTTCGGCTGCACATGTTACAGTTAGTATGTCATTGTTGTCAGGTAGAGGTAAGGGGTACGCGCAACCGACCTGAGCGTATGTGTCCAGAGACCGGAAGGGGTGTTGGGACCGGAGGGCTCAGGCTTAATCGGATAGGCAAAGAGGTTCGTCTTGGTACTGGCCGTTTGTCCGGTCGCAGTGCTTCTTGTTTTCAAAGCTAGTTTTGTCGAGCATGCTTGGCTCAGAATCNCGGAGGGCTCAGGCTTAATCGGATAGGCAAAGAGGTTCGTCTTGGTACTGGCCGTTTGTCCGGTCGCAGTGCTTCTTGTTTTCAAAGCTAGTTTTGTCGAGCATGCTTGGCTCAGAATCAATCGTGTTTCCTGTAAGCCTTCAACTCGCGGGAGTTGGTATACAATCGAGTCGTTTCGCAGCACCCTTTGCTTTAGAGCATTACTTTGAGCCTGGGCATTTAGTGGAATGACATTTTGNAATCGTGTTTCCTGTAAGCCTTCAACTCGCGGGAGTTGGTATACAATCGAGTCGTTTCGCAGCACCCTTTGCTTTAGAGCATTACTTTGAGCCTGGGCATTTAGTGGAATGACATTTTGTTCGGCATAGTTTTGCAGTGCTGCCCATTTTTCAATCACTGACTGGGCTGTGGCTTCGCGCGTCTTGACTGTACGAGCAGTGAGACNTTGAGCCTGGGCATTTAGTGGAATGACATTTTGTTCGGCATAGTTTTGCAGTGCTGCCCATTTTTCAATCACTGACTGGGCTGTGGCTTCGCGCGTCTTGACTGTACGAGCAGTGAGACTCAGGGGCGGCTGCTTTTCAGGGCAGAACCTTGGAGTTGAGTCACATCTTGTTGGTCTTCCTCGGCCGCGGTGGTCGCTGTCGGGGTCTGCAGTCTGGACATAATCCTTTGTCTTTTGATTCGAAGCGGTTTCCGCACTTTCTGTTGGTGCAGGTCTGCCATCCGGGCTGCCAGGTCTTGCGGGTGGAGCAGTTCAGGCAGTGGTTGCCAACGGCGTTGCCGGCGGCTTGGTTGGGGAAGCTTTCGTTGCAGCCTCTGCAGAAGAACCAGCCCGTGCGCAGGCGCTTGGCTTTGCCCGAGAGCTGCTGCTGGCATGCGACGCAGGCGAGGGTGTCGTCTGGCATGGTTCGCATGGTTGGCGAGAAGTCCTTTGCCGGCTTTCGCTTGCCGCAGACGGCGCAGTTCAGCTGGGTCGCGCCGAGCCGGCACGCACAGCATTGGCGCTTGGTGTGGGCATCCTTCTGCGCCAGTTGGGCCCGTGGGAAAGCTTCTTCGACTTTGGTGAAGTGGCAGCGGCTGCAGGCAACGCTCTTTGCCAGGGTTGCCGTCGCGTTGATGCTCCGCTTCAGCGGCCCCTTGATGCCGATGGAACCGCGCTGGCACGCCAGGCACTGGCCGCCGCGGTTGGCTCGGACCATCTCCCACTGCGCGAAGGCGAAGACGTCCCAGCTCTTCAGCTCCTTGCAGTTTTGGCAGCGGGCCTTGGGCCAGCGGGCGTCGTGCATGGCCTGCCAGTCGATGTGCTCGCCTCGGAGCTTGCTTAGGAGCAGCGAGGGGCCTTCCGTGGCGCCGCGCTGGAAGAGCCAGAGCGGGAAGGGCCGCAGGATCAGCACGTCCGATCTGTCTCGGACCCGGCTGGCCACCACCGTTCCATAGGCGGCGTGGATCTTGGAGTCCACGTTCAGGTCCAGCATGACGGCCTTCCTGGGGCGGGCTGAGCTTTTATTTTTATGAGCGTTGTGCTGCTGCGATTTCTTCATCTTTTGCAAATGCAATCGCGCATGCCGGGGCTAGGCTCATTTGCAGCGTGTGCATCTGCTGCGTTGTGCCGTCTGTACATGTGGCGTTCTGTGTGCGGCCGGGCGGCAACGTCTTTCCCTGACTGGCGTGGGCCGTGATGGCGAAGGCCGGGGTCAGCGGGATCTGCTTCCGGCTGACCTTCAGCACGGCGTGCTTCCGCCCCTTGTCCAGTTTCCAGGTGCGCGAGTTGGGCAGCACCGGGTAAAGGCCGGGTTCGTTCGCGCCCTCCAGCTTCCAGTCGGCGTCTTCAAATTTCACATACCTTATGATCGTGGCGGGAGATGTGTCGTGAAGGGTGTGTGTAAGCGTGTGTTTTCTGTTTTGTGGCGGGGTTGTGATTGTCGTTTTAATGGCCAGTGTGTTGTGCTGTGGTTCGTTTCTTATGTATGTGTGTGTGTAGTGCTTTTCATTGGTTGATGGCTATCACGACCTTGGCCTTTCTTAAGGGGGAAGGCTCTTTGGCTTGGTGGTTCCGATATTCATTGCCGTCTGGTTGCACTATGCTCGGCTGCTGTTCGTTCTCTTGCCACTCCCAGGCGTGCACGTGCCCCAGGCGGCCTTTCAGCAGAAACTTCTTGGAGCGGTCGATGTGGTGGGTCAGCGCGACCGGCATGCCGATGGCCAGAGGAAGCATGCCGCAGAGCCCCTCCGTGTCCATGTCGTGGTACTGCAGCCAGCGGACTTTGGCTTCCTTGTCGCACGCCTGGGTCTGGAGCGCCTCCACGCCGGCTTTGTCCTTGGCGACGGACCAGACGAGAGGGGTCTCCGCGTCCCGAGCGTAGGCCTTCGCGCGGTCCTTGTTGATCTGGTACTTGGCGTCGTTGTTCGCCACGACCACCGTGGCCTCCACGAATTTCGGCTCTCGCAGTCGCGGGTCTCGGGGTCCGTCCACCAAGCGCTTCCTGGAACGCCGCTCCTCCTGCGAGAGGGTGCAGCCCTCTACCGGTCGGCCGTGAAGGTACCTGTGGTTCTTCTCCGAAAGCTTTCCGTCTCGGAGCTCGTCCACGACCTGCGATAAGGGGGGTGAGGGGGTGAGATGCAGGTTATGTTCTTGTTTTTTGCTTGTTTGCAGTTCTTGCTACTTCCTGGCTTGCCGGCTGCTTTCGGAGACTGTGACACGGAGGAAGTTCCACGCACTCATGGCTGCGTGATCGTTTGCTGCTCGCGCCTCGTTCCACCAGTCGTCCTTGCACCTCACTCGCTCGAACAGCTCCGTCACGCCTTGCACGGCGCCTTCCCAGAAGAGGTTCTGTCCGAGGTCGACGAGGGGATCCCGCTCCGCGGCTCCCGTGGCGGTCTTGCCGGGCGCCTGGAGCTTGGCGGGGAGGTCGGCCAGGAAGCCTCCTTCGGGTGGCGGGAGTTGGCGGAAGTCGCCGCTGAAGATCACGTTGAGCCCGGCGAAGGGTCTGACGTTGCCCATGGCGTCGCGCTTGAACTGGCCGGCGTTGGGCACCGTGCTCCGCGTGCGGGTCTCCACTTGTCCCAGTAGCCGGGCGCTGATCATGCCCACCTCGTCGGCGATGAGCCAGCGCCAGTGGGCGATGCGTCGGGCGGTGTCCGGCGTGCACGCCGTCTCCAGGCAGTCCATGTCTTTGGTCAGGCCGCAGGCCGCGTGGAGCGTCTCGCCCTTGATGTCCGCGGCGTTGGTGGCCTGGAAAGCGGTGAACTGAAAGTCGATGCCCTGCACGTAGCCCAGGAAGTTTTCGAAGAGCTCCCGCACGTATTTGAGCACGTGGGTCTTGCCGGTGCCGGGGCGCCCGTGCAGCAGCCAGATCATCGGCTCCTCGCTGCGTCGGACGGTGGCGGCCGCCGGCATGAGGTTGTACTCGACGAGCACGCGCTCCACCACCAGCTTCAGGAAGTGGTGCTGTTCGTCGTTGAGGTCGTTGCGCACTTCCCCGCTCTCGAGCCAGGCTCGCAGCTGCCTGTTGCTGACTGCACGGAGGTGGTTCGCGGTGCCTTTGTGGTGCGCGCCGTCCAGGCCGGACCTGTCTGCCTCCGTGTCCGCTGGCCTCTTGTTGCGGGAGGCCTGCGCGGCGGCCAGCAGTTGGCCGGCGTCGGCGATGCCTTCGCTTGCGGTCCTTGCTTGGAGCAGGTGCCGAGCCATTTGTTGCGGAACTTCTGTGGCTTCGGAAGCCTTGCCCAGCCAGAAGTTGTGGGAGATGCTAATCATCTGCACGGTCAGGTCGTGCTGGGTGCTGGTGGCGGGCGGCTCCGCTTCGTCGGCCGAATCTTCTTCCTCCGCGGCGTTCGCTGCTTCTTTGCCGGCTCCCCGCACTCGCGTTCCGGTGGCCTGCTGGAGCTCGTCCTCGTCGAAGTGGCAGACCTCGTCCTTCAGGTCCTCGTTGTCGCTGTTCGCGGCCAGGTCCTGGTCGGGCTGCAGGGATCGCGGGAGGCAGTACACGAAGGCGTAGTTCAGGACGTAGCGCTTCAGCTCCTCGGTGGGGAAGCCGTCGCTGTGTCTCCAGGCGCAGCGCAAAGCCTCGCGCCAGGTGCTCATGTCCGGCGTGCGCAGCTGGCCGATGTAGGGCACGGCCTCCGTGGCGTCCTGCGGGTTGCTGGTCCAGGGGCAGAACAGCACGAGGATCTTCATGATGTGCTCCTCCTCGCTGCGGCTGCCCAGCGCGCCGTAGAGGACCGGCACGTGAGGTCGCTTCTGTGGAACGATCACCCAATCGTGGCGGTATTTCTGGGCGAGACTGCCGTTGCCCAGCGGCATCCAGTCATTGCCGCCCTCCTCTCGGATCAAGTAGTCGACGCCGCCCTGCAGCTTGCTGCGCCCCAACTGTCTTTGCAGCCACGTCATGCCGCTGTCCGTCAGCAGGGCGTGGTAGGGGATGTCTGTTTGCCCGCGGGCCAAGGCGGCCATGGCCCCTTCTTGTTTCTCGGGTTTCCACGGGTACCTGACTGGTCGGGTGTGGTAGTGCCGCACGAACTCGAAGGCCGAGAGAGGTCGGACGCGAGGATCGGTTCCGCGGTTGCCGTAGACCGTCCACAGCTGCGGTTGGGCCACGGCTTTCTTCTTGTTCGGAGCTTTGAAGTTCCTGCTGAGGTCGCTCTGGAGCTTCTCGCGCTCGGTGGGGAAGGGCCTGCCATCTATGGCCGCTTGCAAGAGTTCCATTCCGGTCTTGAGGGACATCTCGGCGACCTGCGCGGTCTTGATGGCCTCCGCCGCCGTGGGGTCCTCGTGGCCGGCGTGGTCGATGAGGTTTGCGCACTCCACGGAGCCGCGGACCACGCCGCGGGCGAAGGCGTCGGTCATGAGGCGCTTCGAGACCCGGGCGCCCACGTAGCCGCTGGAGGCGTTGTTCTGCAGCTCCGCTTCCAAATCTTTCTGGCTCTTCTTCCACTCTTGGACTTCGTTGACGGCGATGGGATTGCGCTTGTTGCTGTAGTCGCAGGCGTAGCCCGCCTGTGCGGCCTGGTTGACCTGGGCCTGCTGGGTCATCTCGCGCAGGCTGTTCTGGGCGGGGCAGTCCTGGTCGCAGCGGCCGCACGCGGCGTGGAGGTCCTCCGTGATCGGGAAGCGATAGGGCACCTGCACGTCCCCGTTGCAGCGGAGGGCGGCCAGCAAGGCGGGGTGGTTGCCGTTGAGGTTCGGGTCGTTGCAGGGCCCCCACAGGCGACCGAGGGCGCTGCGCTTGCCCTTCACGGGCATGCCCATCTCCTCGGCCAGTCCCTTGCACATCAGCGTCGTCCCTTCGATCAGCTGCAGTTCGCGGGGGAAGCCCGCCTTGCATTTGGTGGGGTCCTTCTTGTCGCGGCAGTGGTCCAGCGGCAGGCGCGGGCCGCCCGTCTTCTTGGGCAGGTGCACATGATGCTGCTTCAGCTGCTGCAAGGCCTCCACGTCTTCGTCCAGGAACAGGCGCCGCCAGGTCGGGCCGTCCGTGGAGGCGTCCGCCCTCTGGTAGTTTGGGCGGCTCAGGGCCAGGAAGGAGTCGCGGTAGGCCGGCCACTTCTCTTCCGTCTCTTGGCGCTTCCTTTCCCATGCTTGCGGGTCCCGGTAGATGGTGCGGCTGACGTGGGCGGTGTAGGCGCAGTACTTCTGGAAGAGGTCCATCTTGCGCTGCGGGCCCAGCGCTTGCAGTTCCGAGAGCGGGTTGAACTGGTGGAAGCACTGGAGGAAGAGCTGCGCGCGGAGCAAGTGTGTGGCGGTGGCTTCAGTACGTTGTTTTTGCTTTGTTTTGATGCGTCTAGCTAGAGGTGTTTCTGTGTGTATGTGTGTTTGTTGTCCTTTTGAAGCGGGCCTGGAAGTGGATGTGCAGCACCCCGGACTTCTGGCATTCGATGGAGCCGAAGGCGGCGTCCAGCCGCCCGAAGATGCCCCCGCACGCCATGGCGTTGCTGCCGAACGCGTCCGTGCAGGGCCTGCTGGAAGTCCCGCAGTCCGGGCATTTGGGGCAGTAGCGAACGCCGAAGAGGTGTCGGAGCGCCAGCTGCACCAGGATGCGGAAGCCGTCCGCGCAGGCCACGGGGTCTTTGGTCAGCATGGCACGCCGATCGTCGTAGGGCGGCAGCTCCGCGGCGAGTGCTTCCGGGCTCAGGCTGTAGAACTCCACGTCCAGGTCGGGCTTGCCGCGGCCCTGTGCGGCGCGGCTGGTCGCGGACTCCTGGCTGAGGCTGGGGTCGGATTGCCGGGCGCGGGCGAGGCGCAGCATCACCGCGTTGTCTCGCTCGGACGGGGAGAAGGTCACGAAGAGCGGGGTGCCGTGGCAGATCCGGTTGGCGTGGGTTTGGTGGCGCATGGTCTTGCGCACCTCGTGGGTCCCGGGGGTGTTCCTGCTGCGCGCCGCCGTGTTGTCCAAGACCTGCCGGCAGCCGTTGTAGTTGTAGAATCATGCAACCCCGGCTCGCGTATGCAAGTGTGTTCTGGTTGGACGTTATTGGATTTTTTTTGTGTTGCGACTATCGAGTGCATGTGAGTTATATCGCTACATTGTGGTAACCTCACCTTCACGTGGTGTCGTGGGATGCAAGCTGAGAGTCTGACGTGTGCTTTTTTGTTGTGTTGGCTTTAACAAGTCTCTTTCACTGTGACTGCCTGTGTTCAGTTGCGCACGCCTTCAGGGCTGCCGGTGTGATTCCGGTGGCGAAGCGTACCTTGCTCAGGTCTCCGCTGACGGGCCGCCGTTGGTTGTTGACGTCCAGGTACTGCCCTTTGACCAGCTCTGTCTGGATCTGCTTCGCGCCGTCCAGGATCTCTTGGTTGGTCAGTGCTCTGCGTCCGTTGTTCTCGTCGGGGACGCAGTACATGAAGGTGTTCTGTTGCACGTTGACCATGGTTCTGAACAGGTAGTTCCACAGGGTGAAGCCGAAGGTCCAGTCCCGCCGGAATTGGGTCTCGGCTCGTCGTTGCATGGCCGCTGCCCATGCGTGGATTTCCACCTTGGGGGCTTGCGGGTTGCGTCTGCGGCGCCGTCCCCGGTCCTGCTGGTTTCGCTGGGCGTCCGCTTGGCTGTTCTGGACGTCGGGGCAGGCGGTCCCGTGCGCGAAGCAGAAGCTGAAGGCCGTGGCGAAGTAGAGCGGCTGGAACTGGTCCACGAGGGCGTTGCTCGTGCGCACTTCGAGGGTGTTGCAGATCCTCTCGCTTTCCTGCTTGGTTTGGAGCTGGTCCTCGAGGTCGTTCAGGGCGGCCGTCGCCACGGCGTTCTGGTCCTCGCGGTCTTGGTTGCAGCCTTCCGGAAGCACGGCTCGGGCTCGCTGGTTGGCGAAGATGGCACCGGCTTGCTTCACGTCCTGCTCCGGGGCGTCTGTTGGGGCCGCTGCCTTCTGCGGCTGCAGCTTGTGGCTCGTCTCGTCCTCCTCGGTCATGCCGTGGATGATCTTCAGCACTTCCGGCGGCACGCCGCCCTCCGGCAGCTGCGCCGCGGCCTCTCGGAGGGCTTCCTGTCGCAGGTGCTGGAATGCGGGATGCCCTAGGCGCTGCATGTCGAGGATGAGGTTGACGACCACTTCTCTCCGTACCGTAGCTTGGTGGAGCAGGGTCTTGATTTCGGACTCGCTGGTCTTGCCCGTCCTGTTCGTCTTCAAGAGGACCCGCACCACGTCTCCGAGTGCCTTGCCCGCGCGCGGCAAGCTGGGCGCCGGTTCCTCTCCGCTTGCCGCCGCCGCTTGCTGCGCCTGTGCTACTTCTGCGTCGTGTGCCTGTAGGTTGCGCAGCACGTCTTCCCATGGCAGTGGGAAGCTGAGGGCGTTGCCTCGGGCTCCGAGCCGGTGGTTGGCGCACTGGGCCTTTTCGTCCAGGGTGGTTCCTTCGCTGCGGTGTCGTGCTTCCATGGCCATGCAGATCAGCGTCGTGATGCAGGGACTCGCGCAGATCATCTCCATCACGGTGACCTTCTCGGCGTGGAGGCGTGCCGGTGAGTATCCGGTCCACATGTCGTTGCACAGGCTCAAGGGGGGGAGATCGCCGTTGCTCAGGTGCCACCGGCAGTCACTGCAGAGGGGCACTTCGCAGTGCTCGCATAGAGTGTGCTGGCTCGGGTGCTGGGGGCAGGCCTGGCAGCGATGGTCTTCCGGGCAGCACAGGAGGTCGCCGAACCCGGGGATGGTAACCGTCCAGTCGTCGAAGTTGGCCACGTCCCTGAGCTTCACGTCGCCGGCGAGGTCCTCGTAGCGATCCAGGTACTTGTCGATGCTGAACAGCTCGTGCAGGCGGTGAGCCATTTCGGCGTGACCGACGTCGTCGTTGTCGGCGGGGCCCTCGATGAGTCTGGCCCAGCGGATGCGGCCGCTGGCTGCCGTGTCGGCAACGTAGGGGTGGATGCAGGCGCAGCTGAAGCAGATGAGCGATTCCACCCTGTCCTTGCTTGTGGCCTCGGCGAAGCTTCGCAGCGCGCTTCTGTCTCGCGAGCTTCCCGCGACGGGCGCGGCTTCTCTGCATCGCAGCGCGACGGCCTCGTTGTAGACGCTGGTCAGCGCGTCGGCCGGCTTGGGGCTGGGTAGGTGCTGAGCCGCCATTCCTAGCTCCGCCTTGTGAGTGTTCTTCACGTGCTCGTGGAGCTCTTCTTCCGTTCCTGTTGGCAAGGCCCATGTGCACCCGTCGAATGCGCAGAAGACCTGAGGCCAGGCCTCGCCGCAGTCCACCTCTTCGGGTCTGGCGTCGGGCGGTATCAGTGGCTGGGCTCGAAGGTGGGTGCTTGCGAGGTGCTTCAGCGCGTCTTCCAGCTTGCGTCTCGGGTGGGTGGCCTCTGCTGCAACGGGCATGCTGGTTAGCTCTTCGAGGAGGTTGGGCCCTTCCTCCGGGTGGGGCGGGGGTGCATCGGTCGTGTCTGCAGCCTGGCTGACCGGGGTGGGTGGTTTGTTCCCCGCTTTGCAAGCTGCGGTTTTTCTGCGCTTGGATGGCCGAGGTTCTGGGTGGGGTGGTGGCGGCGGCGGCGGCGGGCTCGCCGCGGCGGCCGGGCGGGAAGGCTTGCTCGGTGGTGCCGCCGTGTGCGCTAGTTCGTCGGTGGGCACGAGCACGTCGTAGTGGTCTCTTCCGTTGTACCAGAGATGGATTGCCTGCATGAAGTTCTGTCGTGCGCGCGGGCGCCGTTCTGCTGCCGTTTCCACATCCGCGTGCGTGCGCTCGATCGTCTCGATCTGACCGTTTGCTGTTCGCCAATGCAGGAACACCCTCTGCTGTCTCATCAGCGTGAAGGCGATGATGGCGGTGTCGCCGCCCCAGTGGCTGGGGTTGCTGTGGAGGTATTCGGCTTCTTCCAGCCAGGCATCCGTCTGTTCTTCGTCGTCTTCGCAGGCTGCGTTGTCCTGCAGGAACTGAATGATCAAGGACCGCAGCTGTACTCCGTCTTCTTGGGTCTTGTTGGCGAGGGCGTGGAACAGGCAGTTGCCGTCGCCCGTCATCTTCATCAGTGCCAATCTTCCGCGGAAATGGTCCTGTCGGTCGGGCCCTATACTCGGGTGCTTGCGCTCTCGTATCGGGGGTTGCGGGGGAGGGTTCGGGGTTTCGGGGGGATCTGGGCTGGTGCAGGGTGCTTTTAGTTGCGAGAGATTCGGTTGTGGCCCTGCCTCGATGCTGGGGCCCGGTTCCGGATGGCGAGGCGAATCGTGGTTCGCGCCTCCTCGCCATGCGGCAGCTGCTGCAGCTGCTTTTTCGGCCTGGCACCGATCGTGAGGAGGTGTATCTGCTGCTGTATTGGAGGTGCCATTTACGTGATTAGGTGGCTAAAAAGGTACACAGGCACGCACAGACACGCTCACATACACGGGCACACGTAGCTGCTGCTTGCCTTGGCCAGGTGGAAAGCTTGCTCCAGGGCTTCGTCGTCTTTGGCTGTCCACGATGGCTTGGGCGGCAGTGGTTTNGCCAGGTGGAAAGCTTGCTCCAGGGCTTCGTCGTCTTTGGCTGTCCACGATGGCTTGGGCGGCAGTGGTTTTGGAGCCTGCGGATGCAGTGGTGGATCTTGTGGAGCTTTTCTGTCTCCATCTGTCTGTCTGTGTCTGTGTTTGTGTGTTGTATATGCGCGCGTGCACGACACGTCAGACTAGAGAGTCGTCTCTGAGAGTTTGGCAGTGCCTCCTTCTTGTGTCGGCGTGGCGATCGCNTCTGTCTGTCTGTGTCTGTGTTTGTGTGTTGTATATGCGCGCGTGCACGACACGTCAGACTAGAGAGTCGTCTCTGAGAGTTTGGCAGTGCCTCCTTCTTGTGTCGGCGTGGCGATCGCTTCGCACCGATCGTGCTGCTCCGTGCTGTTGTTGTCGTTGGGAACGTCTTCCATGCCTTGACGACTGGGATGCATGCACCTACTACGTGTATAGCCGCGTGTCGTGGGATGACTTCATGGATGGCTTCGCTTCTGGATTGTCAGCCCGTCAGCATGCCTCGTCAATCGTGATCCTTCCTGCCTCGGTTCGATGGTTTTGCTGTGCGGCCACAGGACGTGCTCGTGTGCGTTGCAGGTTTGTCTGCTGGAAGGTAGACTGGGACACGGACGGGCGTCAGAAGCGTCAGACTGCACTTCGTTGCGAGGTAGTGCTTCCTGAACGCCTCGATGTCCCAGCCGATTTCCTGAGTTCATTGTTTAGGGTTGAGCGGAGGTGGGTGGGAGCGCCGGTCCCCGCCTCGCCGTCGTCGTCCGTTATGTCGGCCCATCGGCGGTTGCTCTTGTGCATCATTGTTTCACCTGCAATTTCCAGGGACAGGGTGTTGGTGGTTTGTGTCTGTGTGTGTGTATGTCTTCGCAGATGGCGCTCAGGCTGCCTGGTGGGTCTCGGCCGGTTTTGTGTGCGTTCGCTGTGAGCAAAAAGCTTGCTGCGACATGCAAAGCTGTTGCAAGCCGGAGCTGCATGGAGAGAGCTTTTGGGCATCCACTACAGGGGTGCGCCATCGTGCACGTTTTCACATGTGGTGTGCGTGTGTGGCTGCCTATGTCTTTGTATGCTGTGTGTATGTATGTGTTTGCGTGTCATGTCTATGTGTCCGTGCGTGCGTGCGTGCGTGCGTGCGTGTGTGTGTGCGCGTGTCATGTCATCATGTCTATCTGTGCATGTGTATGCAGGTGTACGCTTGTGTGCTGTCAGTTGTGGTCGTTCTGCGACACATGTTTTGTGTCACTGCTCATTCACTCACCAGGTCTTTTTCAGACCGCTGGGTCCAAGGCAGTTGCTTGCCGGGGATCTAGGGTCTTACATTCTGGAGCTCATATTTCTTCTTCGCTGCTGTCGAAGCTGCGGCATTGTTGAAGCTCCCTGTACAGGCAGTGCAGGTTGTTTGGGGTTTGTGCTCGGGCGTCTTCTTCTTCTGGGATTTGCATGAGCTCGGTGAGCTCGGCACTGGGGCATTTGGCTGCGGTGCTCAGGGGCGTGTGGCCGNACAGGCAGTGCAGGTTGTTTGGGGTTTGTGCTCGGGCGTCTTCTTCTTCTGGGATTTGCATGAGCTCGGTGAGCTCGGCACTGGGGCATTTGGCTGCGGTGCTCAGGGGCGTGTGGCCGTTGTAGTCTCTGTGAAATCTGTCTGCTTTGGCTTCTAGCAGGATCCGAATCACTGTCGTGTCTCGTGCTCCTGTCCATAGCACAGCCAGTGTCAGTGCCGTGCGCCCAAGTTTGTCTTCCCCGTTGACTTNGTGAAATCTGTCTGCTTTGGCTTCTAGCAGGATCCGAATCACTGTCGTGTCTCGTGCTCCTGTCCATAGCACAGCCAGTGTCAGTGCCGTGCGCCCAAGTTTGTCTTCCCCGTTGACTTTGCCGGCGGCTGCTAATATCGAACTTATTATCGCTGCTGGTGCTTCGTGGAGAGCAGCGCGGTGCAAGGGTGGATATCCGTCCAAGCTAAGGTTCGTGTCGGCCCTGGCTTCTAGGAGTGCCTGCGTGGTGGTGCAGTGACCGTTGGCGGCAGCGAGGCCGAGGGCCGTGCGCTGTTGTCGTTCATTGCGCACGAGGTCGGGCCGACCTTTTAGGATGCTTGTGCACACGTGCGCGTCTGCCTGCACCTGCATCTCTAGGAGCCAGCGCACGTTCTGTGTGTTGCCCGTGTAAGCCGCGCTGCACAGGCTCGCCGACAGTACGTATGTTTCCGCTACCTTGCTGCTGCTGCTGCTGCCGGGATCCCTCGGGATGGCGGGCGTTTGGGCTGCTCTCACGACTTGCTGCATAAAAGTGGGGTTTGAGTGAGCGGCCGCTGCGCAGGCCAAGGCCACGGTGTCGCCCAGCATGCGAGGTGTTGCCAAGCGGAAGTAGTCTGTCGGGGCTGGATTCAGGACCCAGCTGCTGGCGTCTCGGAGCATGGGTTCCGGGTCGGCTTGGGCCGTCAGCAGCATCGTTATCAGGCCAGGTCGTGGAGCATGGCCTGATAGGTCCTCCGGGTGATATTCGCATGCCATGTCCAAGGGTGTCCAGGGGTCTGCGGAGCCGTGGACATTAGCCCGGTGGTCCAGAAGCATCTGCACGTAGCCGGTCTGTCCGAATTTGACGGCGAGGATGAGCAGGTCTATGTTTTCGGGTCTGTCGAGTTCCGCCTTGGCTTGCAGCAGAGCCCGAAGGGCAGATGTCGGCCAGTTTGGTTCCTGGGGTTCGTAGTTCATGAGGAGCATTTCCACTGCGGAAGTCGGTGACAGGTAGCCTTGGCGGAAGACGGTGTTCGGGTCGATCGGTCGCCACAGCAGCTTTTCCAGCTTCTCCGTGTGCCTCTCCCATAGTGCGATACGGAAGTCCTCGGCTTCCTTCGATCCTTCGAGCATCTCGATGTAGGGCATGATGATCGCCTGCATGTCGGCCGTAGCACCCACGCGCAGCTTTCCTCTTCGCAGCTTGTGTCCGGCGTGCAGTAGCCTGATCCTTTGCTTGGGAACGCCGCAGTACGGCTCCAGGTGTGTGAGCAGATCTTCGACTGTTCGATGCTGCCGTGCGTCCGTTTCGGTCAGGAGTTCTCCGCTTAGCTTCGAGATGCGCAGAGGGCTTGTCCATGAGGTCTTCTGCAGCGTTCGTCGAGCGAATTGCCCGGGTGTCGGGGCTCGGGCGCCGGTCGAGATCTGTTTCATGGCTTCTCGGCAGTTTCTGCAGATGCTTTCGGACCTCGGGCACGCGTTCTTATAGCCGGATCGATGGAGGCTGTGGGGGTTTAAACGACATGTGGTCCATCTGGTGTCTGTGTCTGAGAGCTTTGCTTCATGTGGCGTGCAGGCTCCCTAGCGAGGCAAAAGGTGTCTGTAATCCGAAACGACCGGCGGAAGCTTCGCGTGGCGGCGCGAGCAAGTTGACTGGATTGTCCGTGCTATCTATGTATGCGGCGTGCGTGACTTAGGCATTGCAGGTCATGGATGTGGTCGTCGGTGCAGCTCTTGTGTGCTGTCGAGATTTGATTTGTGCTTCCTTGCAAGCAGCGATCTTTTTTTTNCAGGTCATGGATGTGGTCGTCGGTGCAGCTCTTGTGTGCTGTCGAGATTTGATTTGTGCTTCCTTGCAAGCAGCGATCTTTTTTTTTCCGGAATGTGCTAGAGACGTGATGTTTCTCGAGGGCTTGACAGCGCCGGCTCTCAGTCATCCTCGTCTTCTTGAGATTCGCATTCCCAGGAGTTTTCCTCGTCGGTGTCGCTGGATTCGCGGATCCTGGACATGTTGTGGCGGGCGCTTGGTNGGCTTGACAGCGCCGGCTCTCAGTCATCCTCGTCTTCTTGAGATTCGCATTCCCAGGAGTTTTCCTCGTCGGTGTCGCTGGATTCGCGGATCCTGGACATGTTGTGGCGGGCGCTTGGTCCTCGGCAAGTACCGAGCACGAGATCGCGCATGGCGGCCGCTGCTTGCGCGACGGCCGTTGGCGTCTCACCGTCGTCGTTTGTGGCCTCGAGGTTGGCTCGGTATTGCAATAGCGTGAGGACGGGCTGGATGTAGGGTTGGTCGCACGCGAAGTGCAATGCCGTGTTGCCCTCCTGATCGCGATCGTTTGGCCGGGCTCCTGCTTCTAGTAGCAAGGACATGATGTCCCAGTTTTGTGCCACGACTGCTTCCTGCAAGGGCGTGCTTTCGTCTTCTGGTTGTGGATGTGGCGTTGCTCTTGCAGCGAGCAGCATTTCCGTCACTGGCAAGTTCTCGTTCCAGATTGCTTCGAGCAGAGCCCGGCTGTTGCTCCGTCGTGCGACGTCTGCTCTTGCCTCTAGGAGAAGGTCGACGATGTCCGTGTGGTTGTTGTGTGCTGCGAGCACGAGGGCCGTTGGCTGGTAGTCCTGGCAGGCAGTCTGATCGGGATGCTGTGGCCGGTGGAGAATGGCCTCGACTTTCGTGGTATTTCCTTCTTCGATTGCGTCGAGCAGTTCCGCTTCGTCGTTTTGGCAGATGTCGATGTAGGGAAGCAGGATCAGGAACAGCTGGTTGGTGTCCGAGTCCAGGAGTTGTCTGCCGTGGAGTTCGTCGCGGTCCTCGTCGGGGAGCAGCCGCTGCTGAAAGCGTGTTGCGTTGACTTGCGGTTGCAGCTGTATGGCGACGTCCTGGACGCGGCGCTGTCCTTCTCCCAACTCTATGTCGGCTATCTTGTTGCCGGATGCTGCCATGTAGATCGTGACAGTTTTGCTTGAGAGCACCATTGGGCGAGGGTCTTGCTTGGCGGGGCTCTGCGAGGGTTGTGTGCTTTGATCTGAAATGGCTGCGAGGCAGTTGGGTTAGCAGTTGTGTGCTGAGCGATGTCAGCTTTCTGTGTGTGTGTGNTGTGTGTGTGTGGATAGGCATCCGGACGTCTTCTGGGTGCGTGGGGCTTCGACTCTTTTTCTCCTCTTGCAGTGCTGGGCATGTTCTGCCTTGTTTTCGCGCGTAGCTTCAAGGCAGCAGCAAATGTGGCATAGATTTGAAGCTTTGGCACTATTGGCCAGCGGCTTGCTTGTCAGCGGTGGAGACAATGTGCACGTGGACGGTTCTGTTGCTGCCGCTGCGTTGCAGGAGGTCACTCCAGCTCCAGGAGTCCGTGATGATCTGTCCGTCCAACGTCAGTTCTGTTGCATCCAGGCTGATCGGTCCAATGCGACTGCTGTCCAAGTCGTGCAGCAAGACCTCTCTGGGACTGCGATGCTGTAGTATTTCTGCGCGCAAGGGTTTCTTGGTTGTCTGTCGTCTATCACGTAGCTGGTGCAGGGACAGATATCGATCGGGGTTGTTGCCTTCGTGCAGGGTCTCCAGCCATGCTTCGCGGAACGAGCCGCAATCGAGCTGGCAGGACGGGTAGGGTTTTGAGGCGTGAATCTCCTGGCTCTTCGAGTTCATGTACTTCACCGTCATGTTTGCAAGGTGTTTGCTGTAGGCGATCTGCATCTCCATTTCTTTGTTCCACGCTTCTCTCTCACGTTCGTTCTCCTCGGCTTCGCGCTGCATCTCTTGTTCGAGCCAGTCCCAATCGTCGAAGTCGTCCTGGTAGTTCGCCTGGTCGGCGCTGCCGATCGAGTGGTCTGCCCTCCGGAAGTCATCGTCCATGTCATCGGACATGGTTGTCGCGTCAATCGACCTTGGGATGGCAGGGGTTGTGGGAATGCTGTGCAAGGTTACTTTTGACGACTGTTGCGGGGGCCGGCGTGTCTGAGGCTCGCACCGGAGCAGGGTCGAACGTTGTTTTCTGGAGTGGGATGTATATGTGCAGCAGCCTGAGACTCGAGACTCGGTCTGTCGTGGCGGCGGGGTCGATGGCTGTGCCGTCACATGATTGCTGTGCTGTACAACTGCACAAGGTAACTGGCTGGCAACGGCTCTGAATGCCAGGGCGGGCTCGTTTTCCCTGAGTTTGCTTGCGAGCATGCATGTTGCGGGTGTTTGACACCGTGTCGGTTTACTGTACACGTCTTGCATCTGCAGCGTGACTCATGCAAGCTAGACCTGTGCGCTGTTCGGCTTGTGCAGGGATTGCGATTCGGGTTTGCCAGGTGGGTCCACACAATTGGTGGCTCCTGCTCCTTTCTTTGTCCTTGTCACGGGTGCATCGCATTAATTGTCTTGCATCATCTGGCTCAGGATTGTGTTGTCGAGTCTCTGGGCTGCGATGCTGAATATGGTCTTGCCGAAGTGGTCTCTGTGTCGCTTGTCGGCTTTGGCTCGCAGCAGTGCTTGCACCACTCCTATATCTGGTGCTTTCCTGGAAAGCAATGCTAGTCTGAGAGCTGTGCGGCCTAAGCTGTCTTCCTGGTTCACTTCTGCGGCTGCTTTCAAGATTGAACGCACCACAGTTTCGGGAGCTCCGTGTGCCGCAGCTTGCAACAAGGCCGTCTGCTCGTCCAGTCTCTTGTTCGGGTCTGCTCTGGCTTGGAGCAGCACGTTCACTGTGGCATGATGACCTCTGCTTGCAGCCAGAGCGAGGGCCGTGCGGCGAGCATGGTTGCTGAAGAGGAGGTTGTGAGCCCCGCTTAGCACGAGGTGGCAGATGTGGGAGTCCACCGCGGCGCGTGCGCCCAGAAGCCAGCGCACCGCGTCCTCGTTGCCTTTGTGGGCTGCGCTGCACAGGCAGGCGGGCATGATGCAAACGTTTGCGCATTTCGCCGCCTCGAGGACTTGCCGCATGACTGTGGGCGTTGAGAGCGTCGCCGCGGCACGCACCAAGGAGACGGTGCTGGCAAGCGTGCGAGGGTGCATGTAATCGAGATAATCTTTGGGGGTTGGTTGCATGGTCCAGCTGTTGGCATCTCGAAGCATGGGCTGCACGTCTGCTCCTGCTGACAGCAACATGACTGCCGTTCTGGGCTCTTGGTACTGGAAGGACATGGCTGCGTGGCAACGTTGGCAGGCTATGTCTATGGGCGTGATCCGGTTGCTGGACCTGTTTGGATCGGCTCGGTGTCGTAGAAGCAGTTGCACGCAAGCTTCTTCTTCGCGCTCCAGCGCCATGCAGAGCACGCCTTGGTTTTCGGGTCGATCGGGAGCCGCTTTGGCTTCTAGCAGTGTGGACAGCATCGTTTTGGTGAGCGGTCCTGGGTTCAGCAGTGCAAGTTCCAGCGCGGTGATGGGACGCGGGAGGTATCGGGAAAAGGTAGTGTTTGGATCGACGGGCTGCCAAAGCAAGTTCTCCAACTTCACCGTGTCTTGGTCGTGGAGAGCCTCTCGGAAGCTTCGGGTGATTTCGTTGTTGGTTTGCATGTACGGCAGGAGGACCACCTGCAAGTCGAGGGCCGCGGAGGCTTGTAGATTGACGTCCCGTTGAAGCACGTGTCCGTCTTGGAGTAGTCTGATCCTGTGCTTGGACACGCCGCAAGTGGGCTCCAAGCATGTGAGCAGGCTCAGCAGCGTCTGATGTCGGTGCGCGTCTGTGTGAGCTACGACCTCGCCGCTCAGTTTGCAGATCCGAAGCTGATGCAGGGCGGAAGTTTTCTGCCGAGTTCGGCGAGCGAAGTTGCCTGGCTTGGGCCGCGGCGCTTTGTTTCGGGCCGGGACGGCTCCGGCCATGGCTTCGGCAAGTCTAGTCTGGTGACTGGTGTCGTGGGCACACATAATTGCGGGAGCTGTTTGTAGGCTTCTATAGGTGTGTTGTTGCTGTTGTTGCATGTGGCGTTGCGGTGTGGTGTCGCGCACATCGGCGGACTTGAAATGTAATGCTGCGGCGCGGTGGTTTGTGCATGTAGAGAGCTGGGGTTGGGGAAGGGGCTTTACGTTGGCTTGCGTACGTAGAAGCAGGTGATGGCTTTGATCTACTGTGGACTCACTGTAGGCTTAAGTTCTGGAAGCGCACCGAGCATGTTTTCGCTGTTGCGTGTGTCCGTGCCCGAATGGCTCAGTGTGAAACTTCAAAGGCGTTGGCGGCTGAGGTGGGCGAACGCTTGTTGTCGTCTCGCCCGGTTCGCTGTTTCTTGTGAGCACGTCTCGTGCTCGGCCTTCTTTGTTTTCGCCGTGCTTGCCGGGCGAAAGGACCTAGGCACCAGCTGACTCGTTTGTCTTCTGGTCTGTGTCGTTTTGCCTTGCTCGGGAGCAGATCCTGTGCCCATCGGTGCATGGTGGCCTGCATGCGGTCCGTGTCTCGGCGGGACATCTCATGTGGCGAGGGTCGGCCGAAGTCGGCTTTTGCGTGCAGCAGCAGTTGCGTGGTGTCGGCCTTGCCGTACATGTATGCTTTTATCAGAGGTGTCTCGTTGAAGCTGCAAAGGAAGTTTGGGTTTGCTCGGGCCGCCAGTAGGAGTGTGATTACCGCATTGTGTCCGCGAGACGCTGCTGCGCACAGTGCACTTCCTCTTTCCGGCATGGCGTAGTTGTCCGCATTCGGGTTGGCTTTGCGGCGCAGGAGCAGCTCAACGGCTTCTGCGATGCCTTCCTTTGCAGCGTGCCAAAGCGGAGTTACCTGGCTGTCGCCGGCGGCGTCGATGCATGCGTCGGCTTCGAGCAGAGCCTCCAGGGCGTCGAGATGGTTTGCAGTGGCCGCCGCGCACATTGCGGTTGTTTTGATGACTGGCGTTGTGTCTTCGTGCTGGATGAGCTGCATGAAGTCTGCACGAACACAGAGGAGGGAGATCGCAACATCCTGGCTGTCTGCTATGCAGGCAGCGACCAGGGCTGTTCTGTCATGGTTGTCGCGGGACTCGAGGTTGGCACGGGCTTGGATGAGCAAATTGGCGGCGATGTCGTGGTTTCTCCAAGCTGCCTCGAGAAGTGCTGTCTCGCCGCGTGCGTTTGTGTTGTTTGGCTCGGCGCGTGCGTGTAGCAGTGTTCGCAGTGCGTGTGTGCTGTCTTTTGTTGCTGCCCACCAGAGTGCTGTGTTGTTGCCGGGTGCTTGCAGGTCGGCGCGGGCTTCTAGCAAGAGCTCGATGATGTCCTCGTAGTTCTCTCGAGCCGCTGCTTGGAGGGCAGTCACGACTCGGTCTCCACATTCGCTATCGCCGTCGCTGGCGTCTTGGTCGTTGTTGTTGGGCAAGGGCAGGAGTGTGTTGACGTCCTGTGGGCGGTGCAAAATTCTTGCGACTTGTGCTCGCTCTCCTTGGTCGCAAGCTTGGATCAGTTCGAGGACGTTCTCGTGCGTGGCGGGAATGTAGCTGAGCAGAACGAGGTGGAGTTGTGCTGGAAGAGCTATTTCATGCTGGTCTTGAAGGCTGTCGGTGCCGCTGAAAAGCTTCACTCGGAATCGTGGGATTCCGTGCGTGATCTGCAGCTGCGTCTTGAGGTGGCCAGCGGTTGCACGGTCGGGTATTTCCGGCAGGTCGCGCAGCTCCGCCCCGGACAAGGTGTAGATGCGCAGGCTGGTTGTCGTTGTGCCGCTCTTGGCTCTTTGTTGCACCATGCGTCGCACGTCGTTCTGTTGGGGACTGGATCGGGGGAACTGCCTGGTCTTGAGCCTCAATCCAGCGGACAAACACCCTCTTCGTTGACTTCGCTGGGGACGTGCTGTACATGTGGCGTGGGCTCCGTGTAGCCGCCCGTGGATTTGTGTTCCGGAACTGCTTCTCGGCTTGAGGATTGCGCGGCAATTTCTGGTGAACGTGCGCGACTGCCACACATGGGCGGTCGTGTCTTCTGAGCCGCGGCTTCGGTTTCTCATGCACACTGTTTAAGCGAGCATCGAAATCCTTTTTTCTCGCTCTGCACGTGTTGAGAAGTCGGTCGCTCTGTACAGCTGCATCGTGATGTTCGGATGGGGGTTTGTCTTCGTGTGGGTGGCGGCTTGGCATGCTTTGTATTATTGTCGTTCTTTCTTTGGGGGGGATGGGGGAGGGTGGGGNAAGTAAGTTGCTTGGTGAGGCTGTGGGGGGGGATGTGTGGGGCGGTCAGGCTTGGTCTTCTAGCTGGGGCCAGGCTGCTAGGCTTCTCGCCGTCATCTGCAGCACGTAGACCAGCGTCTTTTCTAGGTGTGTGGCAAGCATCGTGAGGCATCGGTTGTCTTCGCGAAGATGGTATATCAGTGCTTGCAGCCCGGCCGAGTGGAAGCGCCGAGCAGCCGCCTTGCAGGTGGCACCCAGCTGTAAGAGTGACCGTGCGTCTTGTCGTCGAGGTGGTTGGAGCGTTCTCAAGGCTCTCAGACTGAAAGGGGACCAAGGTGACAGGTGATGGAGGAGTATGCCGTCGAACAGGATCGTCTCCTTCACGTAGATTCCTCTCTCTGTGCACTGTCTTGTTTTCTTGGGCGCATCCTCGTGATCTGGGGAAGGATCTCGCTTGCGGAGGAGGCGTCTTTCCATCATGTGGCGCAACTTCTTGGCTTGGGGATCCGTCGGGGCGCTTCGTCTGTGAGAGCCTCGAAATGGCTAGCTTCGCGGAGATTGAGTGCGGGCGTGGTTCTCTAATGTTAATTGTGCAGACATGTGGTCTTGGCCGAACACGCTTCACCCTTTCTTGCCGGAGTTGTTGTGCTGGACAGTTCGAGACTATTGTGGCTTCAGCTCCTCGCTGCTTTTGTTGGTGCTGCTGCTGCTGCNAGACATGTGGTCTTGGCCGAACACGCTTCACCCTTTCTTGCCGGAGTTGTTGTGCTGGACAGTTCGAGACTATTGTGGCTTCAGCTCCTCGCTGCTTTTGTTGGTGCTGCTGCTGCTGCTGCCGCTGCTGCTGCTGCTGTTGTTGGTTGTGTTGGAGATTCCGTCTTTTGCCGGTGGCTTCGTTTTGCTTGCAGCTCCTTTCCGGCAGGATTTTCTGTGTTGACTGAGGCTTTGGGATCATGGAANGGCTTCGTTTTGCTTGCAGCTCCTTTCCGGCAGGATTTTCTGTGTTGACTGAGGCTTTGGGATCATGGAAAGGTGTTCGGTGTTTTGGTCGTTCTTTGTTCGAACGTTATGTGCTTGCCAGGTGCGTGCACTTGGGTGTTCGGTGTTGCCTTTTTGGCTTGCTGTGTTGTTTTGTTATTGTCTGTTTTGCTGCTTTGCTGTTCTCTTTTTGCTTGGTTTTGGTTCATGTCGTTGCAGCANGTTGTTTTGTTATTGTCTGTTTTGCTGCTTTGCTGTTCTCTTTTTGCTTGGTTTTGGTTCATGTCGTTGCAGCAGTACAGCTGCACGAATCGAGGCACTCGTCGCTGCGCGATACTTTCTTTTTTGGCTCGCATCGAACTTGCAGCTGCCTGTTTGGGAGTGCTGTACATGGCATCTTTTGTGCTCGTCGAGGAGCCTTTCTTACTTTCAGGACTTTGTGGATGTGTTGCGAGTGGGCGCGGGGCTTGTTGGGCACAGGATGCGCCTCAGCTGTTGGCGCTGCTGAAAGGTTGGCAAGCGTGGAAGCACGTTCGCGGGAGAGCGACCGTTTGCGTCTTTGCCTTGAGGGTCGGCGCCGGCTCGCAGAAGTAGCTTGATCCACGTGATGCTGCCTCTGCTTGCGGCCACGTGCAGCAGGCAGTTGGTGTCCGTGTACGGCTGGACTTGTGCACTTGCAAGCACGAGGCACGCGGCCGCATGGGGCGCCCTGTGCTGGAAGGCCCGCTCGATGGGACCGCGTTGCCAGCGGTCTTGTTGACGAATGTTCGCCCGGTGTCGTATCAGGAGGCGGACCAGCGGTGCCGAATCCATTGACACAGCTATAAGCAGAGGGGTGTCCATGAACCATGTTGGTCGGTTTACGTCTGCGTCGGCTTCAAGAAGGAAGTTGACCATCCGCATGTTTCGAGCTTCGCAAGCTGCCGTCAGGGGACTTATGGCGACATGCTTGCCGTCCAGGTTGGCGTGCGCCGCGATGAGTGCCTGCGCCAGGGAAGGCTCTCCAAAATTGGTGTACGCGGCGATGCACAGGGGAGTGCACGGTCCGTAGCTTTTGTCGTGGCTGATCGCGATGTTGGGGTCCACGAGACTTTCCNTGAGTGCCTGCGCCAGGGAAGGCTCTCCAAAATTGGTGTACGCGGCGATGCACAGGGGAGTGCACGGTCCGTAGCTTTTGTCGTGGCTGATCGCGATGTTGGGGTCCACGAGACTTTCCAGGAGGCTGCAGACTTCTTCGTGCTGCTGCTTCTCTATGGCCAGGGACAGTTCGGGCGCTCCTCCGTCTCGGAAATGCCGGACGACTGCCAGCAGCTCCTGGTCTTCTGTCACAGAGGGTTGTTGGCAGTNGACTTCTTCGTGCTGCTGCTTCTCTATGGCCAGGGACAGTTCGGGCGCTCCTCCGTCTCGGAAATGCCGGACGACTGCCAGCAGCTCCTGGTCTTCTGTCACAGAGGGTTGTTGGCAGTCAGCCCACGTCATTGTGGGGCTCGGCGGCTTGTGCCCATCAGCAGCGTGAATGCTGATTCGGTGCGCGGGCACGTGTAGCTGGCTGCCTACGGTGAGTGTCAGGTCATCCAGGACGAGCGCGTCTTTGTTCTTGCGTGCAGCGGGATCGATGGTGCAGAGTACTTGACCGCTGCAGCTGCGCACGCGGAGCATGGCCGGTTGGTAGAAGTGTGTGGCCGATTTNCCAGGACGAGCGCGTCTTTGTTCTTGCGTGCAGCGGGATCGATGGTGCAGAGTACTTGACCGCTGCAGCTGCGCACGCGGAGCATGGCCGGTTGGTAGAAGTGTGTGGCCGATTTTGCCATTCGCGGGACTTTGGGAGAGAGTCCTTTGAGCCTAGCGCGGCAGCCATCGAGATGCAAGTGGACTGTATAGGCCGTTTTTTTATTGCGGCTTGACAGATGCGTGTTTCGTTGGCACTGCNTTCGCGGGACTTTGGGAGAGAGTCCTTTGAGCCTAGCGCGGCAGCCATCGAGATGCAAGTGGACTGTATAGGCCGTTTTTTTATTGCGGCTTGACAGATGCGTGTTTCGTTGGCACTGCTTTGGCGTTTCTTTTTTTCCGCATGGTTCTGTTTAGCGCCGGTCGATGGCATCAGCTGATGGACGTGGCCGTGTAGCTGCCGGTTCTGTGGGCTCGCGCGTCTCCAGGTTCGGCTTGTCGATGAGCGACCTCGGCCCCGCGAGCAATGCTTCGCGCATGGCTGTGCTGCTTGCTCGGAGGCATGCACTCAGGAAGATGTCCTTTGCTGTGGACGCAGGAATCGCATCGGGGTGACGTGGCTCTGCGACCAGCGGGTTGCAGCGTGCTGCCAGCAGGGTCAGCACGATTGCTGGTTCGCCACCCCACGCGGCTAGCGCGAGTGGCCGGCGTCGGTTGTTGTTCGCGGCCTCCATGTCCGCCCTTGCCTGCAGAAGCATCTGCACGATGTGGACGTTGCTCTTGCGTGCTGCTGCTGCGAGGGCCGTGGTGCCGTGGTGGTTGCGTGTCTCCAGGTTACACTGGGCTGCGATCAGGAGCTGTACGGCCGTTTGGTCCTGTCGCTGTGCTGCTCGCAACAGCAGGCCGTGGTCTTCGTCGGTGTTGGCGTTGACTCGAGCTTCCAGCAGGAGCTTGATGTTCTCGCTTCTTCTCCCTTTCGTGGCTGCCTCGAGGGGAGTCGTTGTCGAGAAGAACGTGGCTCGGGCGCAGTTTGGATCTAGTGGGCGGCTGAGGAGTTGCTCCAGTCTGGCTGGTGTGGGGCTGCGTGCGGCGGCGATCATCTGCACCGTGTCCTGGCGGTTGGTCGGGGCGTAGTCAAGCTTGACCAGCTGTAAGTCTGCTGGGGCACTGACCATGTCCGCATCGCCGAGGGGGCCATTGTGTCCGAGCAGTCTCTGCCGGAAGCGTGGCAGGCCCGTCCGTGTCTGCACTTGTCTTTTGACGGCGCTTGCGGTTTGAGGCTCCTTGAGGGTGATTTCTAGCAGCTCTTCGCCTGCCATATTGAAGATGCGCAGGAGCTCTTCGCCCTTTCGTTTCCTTGACGTCTCGGGCATGTCAGGTTTAGGTCTGTCCGGTCATTGCCGTTCATTAAGTGATCTCCTTGTTATTTTCTCGAGCCCAGGCGATGGATGCCTCACTGGCAGATGGTTGGGGTTCCGGGGCGCGTGCGTGCGGTTCTTTGCTGGAGAGGTGGGCATGTGGTTACAGCTTCATGCAGAGCGCCCTGGCTGTGTGCACATGTTCTAGCTGCCGCTTTTCTCCCTTGCTTGAGCTTCGGCGAGAGTCGGCGTCCGTTCATTGCTGAAGAGGCCCGGGTGTCCTCGCTTCCTTACATGCCTTGGTTGCTTCTCCGACGAGCTTCGCGGTCTCGTGGTCTAAGATGTCCACCTGCTGCACCCAAGGTTCCTGGCCGTTGTCGGGGTGCGTGCCCACGATGTACATCTCCGTGACGACTTGGTGGTAGTGGCGTTGGAGAATCCATCGATAGATGTTGAGCTGCAGGTGGTAGTGGGCCAGGGTGCTGTCTGGCAGGTGGGTTAGAGGCGGCCTCATGAAGCGGTTGAAGTGGTCTCCGCGGCTTGCTATTCTGCTGCTTCGCTTCCAATCCACGAGGACCAGGCATCCGTCGGCTTGTTGGACGACGAAGTCGATGCTGCCGGCTACATCCATGTCATCGGCGTAGATTTTCCACTCTGTTCTGTAGGCCGTGGCTTCCTGCAAGGTGCCCAGGAACTTGAAGAGCAATGCTATCTCAGGCGTCATTTCTTGGACGGATCCCCCGTTCAGCAGGCACTCGAACTGTGCGTGCATCCAGGTCCCTTCCTGGGCCGCCTCGTCACGGGCGGTCGTCCATTTCATTTTGATTTCGCTGCTGGACATTGCGATGCTTTGCAGGGTCGTGACATCTTGCGGGCTGCCCTGCTGCACGGCCGCACGCACCTGCTGGCATAGCTCCTCTTCGTTTCGGTTTGCTTGCTGGAACGAGGCAAGGATGCGGGGTCCCGCGGGCAGTCGGCTGATCTTGTCCACGATGTCGGGTTCCATTGTTGCCCTGAGGTAGCCGGGTCGGGGCCAGCGATCTCCCTGAGACATGTGTTTGAGGGTCTGGTCTGCATCGAACCCTTCGGCGTGTCTGTGGATGAGCTGGGTTACCGATTCCCTCACGCGCGTGTTCTTCCAGAAGTAGGAGTGCGTCGTGTGGTCGAAGAGCAGGTGCTTGTCCCGTTCGTGGCCGTTGACGTACTGCAGCCTGTCGTTGACAAAGTTCTCTGGTAACTTGGCTGGTAGAGGCCCTTGTCCGCGTGCTGGAAAGTGCGTGGGTGGCTGTGGGCTTCTGGTTAGGCTCAGCGGCAGGAGGTGGTCGAGGCCTTCGGTGTAGAGGGTTATTTTGCGCTCCTCGTCGTCGAGATTTGCGTGGCAGTGTTCCACGTTTGCGTCGGATCGGTTATGGCGCTGACCGCTTTGATGCATGGGAGCGCTGCCGGGGCTGCTATCAGGCTGTGGTGTTGGCGCACGAGTCTACTCTTCTAGTTGACTGGTCGTGGTTGCTTTGCTTTTTTTTGGGGGGGGGGATTTTTAGGCCGGGTTGTCCCTGTGTCTGCTTGCGTGTTATACTCGCATCCGGGTCGGCTGTCGTTTGAGCCCGTCCGATCTTCACCTTCGGGTGCAGCTGCATGTTGCACTGCGGCGTCGGGAGCGGTTCTTTTTCTCTTTTTTCTGCGAGGATGGGTGCTCGTGCGTCATTCGGTGTCGCTTGTACCGACCCTCTTGCTTCTTGTCCGTCATGTTCCGCGCGGGGATCTGCTGCGTTGTCGGTGCCGTGGGTCGGGTGTGTTCACGCTTCCATGCTGCGGTCTTCGACTGGCTTTCTTGATGGGCTCGGTTTTCTCGGTGCTGGTTTCTGTTGTTGGTCGTAGAGACTGCCACAATGGTCCTGGCTGCGGGGTGTACGGCCGCTCGGGGTTGTAGGTTTGCGGAGCCTTCATAACCCAGGCGTACACTTTGTGGTAGGAGATGCTGTTTGGGTCGACTTGGTGTTTCTGCAGGTTGTCTGGCCGAAGCTGAAAGCGTTCCTGATCTTCGGTGCTATTGCTGAAAGGCTGCCATTTGCCATCTCGCCGGATGCCCACGGGGAAGGAGTCGACGAACGTGACTTCCCCCGCCAGCAGACTGATTTTGCTGNTGGTTTCTGTTGTTGGTCGTAGAGACTGCCACAATGGTCCTGGCTGCGGGGTGTACGGCCGCTCGGGGTTGTAGGTTTGCGGAGCCTTCATAACCCAGGCGTACACTTTGTGGTAGGAGGTGCTGTTTGGGTCGACTTGGTGTTTCTGCAGGTTGTCTGGCCGAAGCAGAAAGCGTTCCTGATCTTCGGTGCTATTGCTGAAAGGCTGCCATTTGCCATCTCGCCGGATGCCCACGGGGNGAAAGCGTTCCTGATCTTCGGTGCTATTGCTGAAAGGCTGCCATTTGCCATCTCGCCGGATGCCCACGGGGAAGGAGTCGACGAACGTGACTTCCCCCGCCAGCAGACTGATTTTGCTGACGGCCAAAGCGAATCGTCCTCGTTTTTTCAGGCTGGTTCCTCGGAGTTCCCATGTCTTGTTTGCTTTGAGGATGCGGGTGACCCAGGTCCGCTTCACCACTAGCGCTTGCGTGGGCTCCTTGGGGCGTTGTTTCTCCATGGCTGAGCTGTTGAGGTGAGTGGTTCGGGGGGCGCGAACTCTAGCTTTGTCTGGTTGCTCGAGCCTGCCGCATGTTCCAGATGAAGGCGAGGCTTGCAGAGAGTGCGAGATGGGGCTGGCCTGGTTGGTTGTCCGCACTGCATCTCGGGTGTCTATAGGGTCTAGGATCGCTACTTTAGTGGCGGTGCCCTGTCTTCTTTGCTTTTTCCTGCCAGACTGTTCTTTGCGAGGGTTTTCGAGTGAGACCGTTTGTGTTGCTCGGTGGGTTTACTCGGCGATCAGGGTCCCGGTGATGTCGCGGTAGATGAATGTTATGACCAGCTTTGTCGTGGCTGGCAAGCGGCTTCGTGGGCTTCCGGCAGTGTATTCCATCGTGGCACGTGTCTCCGTCAGGAAGTCGCTCAGAGCCGCACCTGCTCGGCGCGTCGTTGCTGGCCAGGCATTCATGATCAGGATAGCTTCGCTGGGAGTGTAGCCTGCGAGTTTCTTGCGCACCATCCAAAGGAGGAGGTGGTCTGGGTTGGGTGTGGTGACGGACGGTTGTTGTTGCTCTGTGGGGGGACGTGACAGGACGCTGATGGCGGGTGGGCCGTCGAAGCCTGGCAGGCGTAGTGGCTTTGTGTTCAGAGGGGCTAACACTTTATGGAGATGGGCGACGTCGTCTTTCAGGGTTGTGATCCACGGCTTTTTGGAACGCTGTATGGTCCTGCAGGTCTTTAGCAGGGGAAGCAGTTCCTGTCGAGCTAGCATGCTTCCGAAAGGCCCGGCACCGTCGTGCTTCTGTTGCTGTAGAAAAGCCCGACACGTGTGGTTCGTGTCGGGCGGCGGCTGGTGGCGAGGTGAACCTGGATCTGTGGATGGCTTTCGGTAAGCATGTTGCGATCCATTTGTTGCCTGCAGAGGGTGGCGTTGTGGCTGCGCGACCTGTTGTTGCTGTACCGCTGGGGTTGCGACCAAAGTCCCTGCGATCCCGCGGTACAGGAAGTGGATCCGGAGTGTTGGTCTGCTTGGGGAACTGGCCGTTGGTCGTATGAACTTGTACTCGAAGCAAGCGTTCGTCTCCGTCAGGAAGTCGCTTAGGGCTGCGCCGATGTCGCGTGTTGTTCGGGGCCACGCGTTCAGCACAAGGATGGCGTCACTTGGACTGAGCAGGTCTCCCAGCTCGTTGTGAGTCATCCAACGTCGCAGGCTCTCTGTCTGTCGCGGTGGCGTGACCGGTCCTGCTGTGTTCTGGTGCCTGTGCAGTACCTTGATGTTGTGCGCGGTGTGGAAACCCGGAATGCGCAGGTGGGTTGTTTGGAGGGGATGCAGGACTTCTCGTAGGCGGGCGACATCTCGCTTGAGGTCGTCTGTCCACAGTGCACGTGAATGCAGCGAGGCTTTGCAGAGCTGGAGGATGGGCAGCAAGTCGCCGCGGAAAAGCATGCCTCGAAGCTGGCCGCTGCTGTCGTCTTCCAAGCATCGCAGCAAGTCCATGTCCGCTGGCTCCTATTCTGTGTTGGCCTTGCTGCTGGTGGGCGTCTGTGATTTTCCGGCTGGTGGCTGNCCTCGAAGCTGGCCGCTGCTGTCGTCTTCCAAGCATCGCAGCAAGTCCATGTCCGCTGGCTCCTATTCTGTGTTGGCCTTGCTGCTGGTGGGCGTCTGTGATTTTCCGGCTGGTGGCTGAACGAACTTAATAGGGTTGGTTGGGCTTGTCGTGTCTTGCTGTCGTAGACCATGCGGACCATGCTGGAATCTTTGGAGCCTGCATTTGACCGGTCGTGCTTTTNTTGGTTGGGCTTGTCGTGTCTTGCTGTCGTAGACCATGCGGACCATGCTGGAATCTTTGGAGCCTGCATTTGACCGGTCGTGCTTTTGCTGTTCTGCAGGGCATGCTTTTAGTGGCGCTCGTTGGTGTTTCTTATACATTTCTCTGAGCACGAGCACTTTTTTTCCGCGTCTGCTTCCAGCTGGTTGACCACACACTGCACACAGCAGTCCTTCTAAGCGCCGACGCTCCAAACGACACGAGCATTTGCAGCCTTGCATGCGCCTCCGTGTGTGCTTGTGTCTGTGTATGTGTCTCTGTGTGTGTGTGCGTGTGTATGCGTGTGTGTGTGTGCGCGGGTGTTGTGCTTGTGTCGTCGATCGTCAGAGTCTGTGAAAGCGAATTTCAGGTCTTTGCGAGGGGGAACCGTTGCGCTCGTAGTTCAGCAGGACGGGGACGTNTCGTCGATCGTCAGAGTCTGTGAAAGCGAATTTCAGGTCTTTGCGAGGGGGAACCGTTGCGCTCGTAGTTCAGCAGGACGGGGACGTAGCACGGGATGCTGTAGGTCGTCGGACTTGTGCGAGTTTGCAAGCTCTGCGCTCGCGAGACGCCGTCTTCCACAACTTGCTGTGCCCAGGGCCTTTGAGTTCCCTGGTCTGGTGCCGGTTGCGCGGGCGTTGTTGGAGGGTGCCACTGGTNGCGAGTTTGCAAGCTCTGCGCTCGCGAGACGCCGTCTTCCACAACTTGCTGTGCCCAGGGCCTTTGAGTTCCCTGGTCTGGTGCCGGTTGCGCGGGCGTTGTTGGAGGGTGCCACTGGTACACGAGCTCGAACCAGGCTCGACATGGGAAGCGGTGGTAGCGGCAGCGCTCCTTCAAAGTGTCTTGCCACCATTTGAGCTGTTCGGGTTCGAGTTCTTGGTGCATGACTGCCTGGACGAATTGGTGCACTTCTTCCTGCAGCGTGTAGCCGTAGTCGTGCTCGTGCAGTTCTTGCGGAGGGCCTGTGGCGGACCAGTGGGGGGCCAGTTGGTGTGTAAAGTCGCAGTTCAGAGTCACTGTTGACATCCTTGTTCTGAGGCACAGGCTCCACATTGGGCTGTTGCTCGTCTCGAGGTGGGGCGTCGGCGTG
Organism: Symbiodinium sp. clade A Y106; assembly: GCA_003297005.1. Classification (NCBI taxonomy): domain Eukaryota; class Dinophyceae; order Suessiales; family Symbiodiniaceae; genus Symbiodinium; species Symbiodinium sp. clade A. The sequence goes on along the minus strand of BGNK01003751.1, from coordinate 15,305 downwards.
CTCTGGCTTTGAGTCTTATTGGAGGAAGTTGCAGCAACTTTCCTGCCGTGCGCGGTGGACACGAGCTTGTCTGTATTGCTGCACGATTTCTCTTTGTCTGAGACTCTGGCTGTGGCGCGTGTGTTTGTAGGTGGTTGGAGCGAGTCATCTGGTCCGCTATGTAGCTTCCTGGCTGCGAAGTGTCCAGGTCGTTCCGCGGGCGGTGCTCCTGCCGGACATGTGATGTGTGATTGGTTGTTGCTGGCGGTATGGGGTTCTGTGTTAAGGTTGCGCGTGCTTTCGGTTTAGTGGGTCCTCTTTGTCGTTCCTCGTCTTGGCTGGCTTGTCCTCTGTTTGATCAGAGGCCGTTGTTGTTGGGACGAAGTTGCCGATGAGGCTACACATGCACGGACAGACACCAGCTGCACGCGGGCCTTCTCTGAAGGGCTGCTGTCCTCAGCGCAGGTCAGGGGGTTATCTTATATTCCCTGGTGCCTAACACTGATGCCTCCACGTCTGCCCATGGCGTTCTTCGTGGCATTCTTCGTGCGCGGGGTTCCTTGTGAGTCATGTTCGCACCGGATTTTCTTGGCCTGAGTGCGTTTTTGCAGTGACGGGCGTCTGCTCGCTTGGGCCGAATCAGCTGCGCATGTAGCTGGCGCNTTCGTGCGCGGGGTTCCTTGTGAGTCATGTTCGCACCGGATTTTCTTGGCCTGAGTGCGTTTTTGCAGTGACGGGCGTCTGCTCGCTTGGGCCGAATCAGCTGCGCATGTAGCTGGCGCGTGGAGACAGCTCTCTGGCGGTATACCGCAGTGGCATGCTCTTATGTGTCGCCATGCGAGCAGTCGGTCGCTGCACCTTTTTTTCCGTTTGAACAGGCCTGCGATGTGGGTCGTGGAGCGAAGTCAGGCTGGAGTATTTGACGGGATTGCACTGCGTGCTATTTGCGGGTTTCTGTTGGTTTCATGTCAGCGTCGGGGCTGGGCATGCTNGAACAGGCCTGCGATGTGGGTCGTGGAGCGAAGTCAGGCTGGAGTATTTGACGGGATTGCACTGCGTGCTATTTGCGGGTTTCTGTTGGTTTCATGTCAGCGTCGGGGCTGGGCATGCTCGGGCTTATTAGGGAGACTGGGAGCGCGGGTATGGCAGAGCGACGTCTCTTACCTTTCGGCCGTTTGTGACTTGCGTTTGGTCTGGCTTTCGCGTCTTCGCCTCGTTGTGGTCTTCCTCCTTTTTCATCATTAATGTCATCCTGATCATCATCATTATCATCTTCTTCTTCTGCAGTGTTGGTGTGGGTGGAGTTGTCCTTGTTCTCGACGCCAGTCTCGTGATCTTGCAGGGCAGGCATGTGTAGGTGTCGTTTGGCAGCTTTTCCGCGAGGAAGCTTGTCGTCTGGTCCTGTCTTGAAGACCTCCCAGATTGATCGTGTGGGCCGTCGGTAGTACTCCACTGGCGGGGTTAGCTGGACGATGTCGGTCAGGAGCAGGCCGTAGAGTCTGTCTCCGGTTTTCATTCTGCTTAGGTGTAGGTGCTGCGCTCTGCTCTTTTCGTAGTCTTCCTCCGACAGCTCCCTGCATTCTGTGATGTTTGCAGATGCATAGATTTGGCCTTCGTGGCCAATCCAGGTTGGCCCCGTTTGTACTGGCGCTCTGCGCACTTCCATGCTCTTTGTACCGCTGAGAATGACAGCGAGCCAGGCTTCGTTGGTAACCATGATGCGATCTCCCAGCATGGGCATGCCGGTGGGGCTCTCGTGTTTGTCGTCGGCGTGCTGGGCATTTTCAGAGTCCCCCTGCTCGGTGGCCTGGTGTTGCCGGGACATTTGTCAATTGCTTGTTGTTCTGTGCTGTTGCTGCCAAGCTGCCTTGATTGCGGCCATGGTCGACGGCAGGATCTCTTGGCCTTGTTCTTGTGCTTCGCCCGCCGTGTCCTTGGTGGCGCTTCTGTTCTTTGCGTGCCGGGCGTGAGCCTGGTTGTTTGCGTGACTTTGTGGTTCACCGTGCTTGCGACGAGCGGTTTCTGGGACCTTGACCGGTGGCATCAATTGAGTGGCTTGGCAATCTGGATCTTGTTTCTCGGCGTCGGGTTCTGCAGTGGCCGGGCAAGTCGTGGTTGTCGTGGCAGCTGTTGCGGGCCCCTCTTCCTTAGCTGTCACTTGGTGGCGCTACACTAACGAGAAGCCGCGTGCGACTACAGGAGCGTGAGTGGGCACGTGTAGATTGCCGAGGTGCCGATGTCGTTGGAGCCATGCCGCGGTGGCGCGAGGGTGCTTCTAGGCGACACCCTGTCTGTTTTGATCGTTTTTTTGCGGCTGCGGGTACGCGTGATGTTCGAGCCTGGCAAGCTGAGCGCCAGTGTTGGATTTGGGTGACCTATTTGCGCACGCTCTCCGCATTGCTTTTTTTNGTCTGTTTTGATCGTTTTTTTGCGGCTGCGGGTACGCGTGATGTTCGAGCCTGGCAAGCTGAGCGCCAGTGTTGGATTTGGGTGACCTATTTGCGCACGCTCTCCGCATTGCTTTTTTTGTGCCGAGGCATCGCTGTTTGGAGGAGGGCGTCTGTTCTCTCCTATCCTCTTGCTTTCTTTGTTCTTGCGATCAGCAACTTATTGCGTAGCCGCGATGGTGTTGATGGTGTCNAGGAGGGCGTCTGTTCTCTCCTATCCTCTTGCTTTCTTTGTTCTTGCGATCAGCAACTTATTGCGTAGCCGCGATGGTGTTGATGGTGTCGAACATGTCGCTCGCGCAGGCTTCCAGCAGAAGGACATGTGCTCTCTGGAGTCTCAGCCGGCTCGCAGGAATGGCGAAGGTGGTGCTCAGTGATAGCATGCGGGCTGGATGCAGTGTGTGGTGGGCCGCGCTTCGGATCATCCGCAGTCTGGACTGTTGCACGTACTGTGCGGGTGAGCCGCTTCTGGACCAGCCCTGCCACCACGTCCGGCAAGATTCGTACCAGAGCTCGGCTGCGATCCGTTCCTGCAGTGCCGGGTCGAGGTGCCAGTACAGCGTGATGCGGAGAGCTTGATCTCGGTGCAGATGTAGTTCCGCCTTGGCATTTCAGCTGAGTGAGACAGCTATTGGGGGATGTCGCTGAAATTCTGTTGGGTCGCTGAAGGTATTGGCTTCGGCGATATTTGCGTGCTCCGCGAGAGCTCTTTGCGAGCGAACCTTGTTTCTTTTTTTCACGACTCTCGATGTGTGATGGTGTGCGGGCGAGCGACTTGTGTCGTCTTGGGCACCTGCTTCGGGTTTCTCTGCTCGGTCGTCGTCAGCGAGCTCAGGGTTCTGCCGGTCGATGGAGATGCCGGTCGTGGCTCGTCCTCAGTTTTGGCTGATCGCACTTTTCGGGCTGTTAAACATGTAATTGGCTTTGGCGCTGCTTGCGTCGCTTCCGTGGCTGGCATGGTTGTCTTGCAATGCCTACCTGTCTTTGCTGTTTGTGCCAGCTCGGCTGCGGATTCAGCTGCTTCGTCGTGACGTCAAGCACTGTGTGCGGGCTTGCAGGAGGAGTATGTCGGGACATCTTGCTGCTGCGCGCCGTGGCTTTTTTTTTTTGGTTGGGCTGCTCGGCTCTCTTTCGCTTCACGTCGAATGTCGCGGTCGGACTTAGCGGTCTGTGCTGTCAGCGTGTCGTGCTCTTTCACGCTTGCCAGGACCCGATGCCGTCCCACACCTTCTCGATGTGGCTGCAGAAGCCGAAGGCGGCTATGGGGGGGTCGCGGATGAAGTGCTGTCCGCACATCGTGTAGTGGAGGACGTAGTAGTTGAACTGCATGCATGCTCGTCCGCCTCGTCGGTAGAGCTGGATGCCGGTCTTGCGTTGTGCGTCGAAGGCGTCCGCTGTTCGAATGGTGCCGGTCGTCCAGAGGGTTGTGAGGGAGCGGTAGTGAAACCAGCCGAGATGCTCGTATTTCCATCCCATGCTTTCCATGACCCACGTGAAGCTTGGTATTGGGGAGCTTTCTGTGATGGGTGTGGTTGCCATACCGAGAAGCCATTGTTGTATGAGCCTTTNGCCGAGATGCTCGTATTTCCATCCCATGCTTTCCATGACCCACGTGAAGCTTGGTATTGGGGAGCTTTCTGTGATGGGTGTGGTTGCCATACCGAGAAGCCATTGTTGTATGAGCCTTTCGGAAGGGCATGGGTTGTTCCGGAGATAGCGGCGCAGCTCCCGTTGTTCTGCACGCAGGAGATAGCGTTGTTCTTCGGTGTTGGGCTTTGGTGGTAGAGCCTGACGCTTCTCGGGAGCTTCGATGTCGCGTCGTGGAGACCTTGACCCAGGCGGGTTCCGGAAGACATCTTCTTCCTCTTCTTCTTGATCTTCTTCGCTGCTGTCTCCTTGGATGTGCTCCCAACGTGTGTAGTCGATCGGGGCCATGCGGGCTCGGAGTGTGCTTCTGGGAGGGCTTGAGCCGTTGTGTTGTTCTGGCTGCGACGTGAAGTTCTTGCTCTTGCTCGTGGCACACGCGAAGCGATCTTGAACTGCCTGCAGTTGTTTTTTTCTTCTCTGCCATTGTGTCGGCTGGACGGGGCGGCTGTTCTGGTTGTGGAACGTGGGCCTGCTGCGGTGAGTAGGGACTCTGTACATGGATTTGTGTCCGTTCCTGCGGGCCTTCGACCGATCCTTGTAGGCAGTGCATGTTAGAAATTCCGCGTTGGCTACTTTGCCTTCTCGCCTGGGTATACGGAGGGCTGTTCTAGAAGCCAACTGATCAGAGGGTCCTTCTCCGTTGTGGTGTTGTCTATTAAGTAGACGGGCACGTTCAGCAGGACTTGCTCTAGGACATTCGTGAGCTTGTGCTTCTGGTCCTCGGAGAACTTGAGCTTGAGATGTCGGACGTACTCGGTTTTTGCACTGTCGGGAATGGGGACGGTGCCGCCTTGGATGTTGGCCGCGTCGAAGAGCTCGCGGTATCCATAGATGCCTCCGAAGATCATGAGGCTGTACTCGGGCTTTGCGTCTTGTTCTCCGATGGAGTCGCCGTCGTCGCTCGGTGGCAGGGCCGTTGGGTCGAGTTCTACTTGTAGCAGTACATGGCGGCGGCCTCGGGGCGGGAGTGCTCGGAACGGCTGGTGCTGCAGGGGGTGGCTGTCGTGCACGATCCAGGGATCGGGGACCGACACCGCCACTTCCTCTTCCGGGCACAGTGCTATGAAGTGGGGTAGCTGGAGGATTTGTCCGGTCGTTACCTTGTGGCGGACGATGAAACTCACCAGATTCAGCCCGTCGTGTGGTGTGGGCGCGTAGAGCACGGGCTGCCAGTCTCTTATGCCCACGCCATCTGGATCTGCGGGGCCCGACATAGGAGGGGCTCCGATGAGGACTTTGACGTGTAGGTGCGCTTCCAGCTGCGGCAGGTCTCGGACGTTGCTGTTGGGGTGCTCCTGCAACGCTTCCCGGCACGTGGCGAGCAAGTTGTATCCGAAGGCTTGGCGGCCTCCGTGTGCAACTTGTATTTGCCAGAGCGGCTCTGTTGTGGAACCGTCCTCGAAAACACCGAAGGTTGTGCCCCAGCGCCTGACCGTGGCCACCAGCTCCGAACCGTCCCCGTTCATTGATGCGTCGTTTGTCTTCGCGGCTGCCTTGAGTGTGATTCCTCCAGCGCTGAAGCGCTTCCTCTTCGTGGAACCGATCGTTGGCTGTGTCTTTCCTGCCATGATGCCTGGAAGTGCCGGTAGTGTTCTGGGCGTTTAGGTGGAGGGTTCTACTNCCTCCAGCGCTGAAGCGCTTCCTCTTCGTGGAACCGATCGTTGGCTGTGTCTTTCCTGCCATGATGCCTGGAAGTGCCGGTAGTGTTCTGGGCGTTTAGGTGGAGGGTTCTACTGATGCTGCTTGAGCCGAGCGATGTTGCGAGCTCTGGAGTCGTGTGAATGCACGGGTTGTCGGCTTTCCTTGGTATGGGAGTTGCGCACGAAATGGCACGCTCCTTTTTGTTCTGACTTCTNGCTTGAGCCGAGCGATGTTGCGAGCTCTGGAGTCGTGTGAATGCACGGGTTGTCGGCTTTCCTTGGTATGGGAGTTGCGCACGAAATGGCACGCTCCTTTTTGTTCTGACTTCTTCATAATCGGTGGAGGCGGACCAGGAGCTGGTTCCATGCTGCTTCCCTCTGAATGTTCTTCTGCTCCCCTTGATTTTCTTCGCACCTCGGCGCGACAGCGGCAGTGGCTCTTTTAGGTGCTTGGTGCTGTTAGGTTGCCCCGTCGTGCACACTGCCGGATCTTTGCTGAGCTTTGGGCCTTCGGGTCAGGAACCAGCATGCATCTTGCCAGAGGTGTTGCTTTGGGCGACGCGTGGGTTTCGCGCCTGTCAGTAAGCGCAGCAGTAAGGACCGCAGTGATGCGGCGTTCGTGTACTCGTGTTCGTCTTTCCAACGTTGTCTGATGATGTGTTCCAGCTTCTTCTCGATCGTTTTCTTGAAAGGGAGTTGCCGACGATTTCTTCGGCGGCCCCATTGCAGCCTTCCGTCAGAGCGCTTCTCATGCCATTGACGAAGGGTTGTGTATCGGGGGTAGTGCATGGCATGGACGGGGAATGCTTGAGCCGGAACTTCGTGGGAACATTTGCGAGATGCTGTGTGGCTCGGAGTGGTTGCACAGGAAGCCCCGTGTTGGTTCGCAACTATAAGCTTGGGTCGTGCCGCATGTTGTCACACCTCTTTTTTTCCTCTGNCGTGGGAACATTTGCGAGATGCTGTGTGGCTCGGAGTGGTTGCACAGGAAGCCCCGTGTTGGTTCGCAACTATAAGCTTGGGTCGTGCCGCATGTTGTCACACCTCTTTTTTTCCTCTGATTTTGTTGCGATGGGCGGCATCGTCGGGCGTGTCTGTCCTACCTTTCACGGAAAGCTGCCCATTGCAGCAAGAACAAACCCTGTCTCTCTCTCTCGGGGGTTGCAGTCATTCTCAGGGATGCGGCTCTTGCTTCGAACTTTATGCTGTGAGGGCCGTCTTCCGTGTCAGGTCGACTGCGATGATTTTTCGCCCATGTACACCNTCTCTCTCTCTCGGGGGTTGCAGTCATTCTCAGGGATGCGGCTCTTGCTTCGAACTTTATGCTGTGAGGGCCGTCTTCCGTGTCAGGTCGACTGCGATGATTTTTCGCCCATGTACACCGAGGGCTGGCCGAGGAGCCAGTTGACGAATGGGTCGTCCTGCTGGTCCGTCTGATCGATCAAGTAGACAGGAATTCGCAGCAGGACTTGGTCGAGGATCGCCGTCAGCTTGCTCCGGCCTTCGTCCGTCGGGGTAACCTTGAGGTGTCGCACGTACTCGTCTTTTGTTCCGTCGGGCTGTGGAACGAGGCCGCCCTGGATGTTGGCCGCGTCGAAGAGCTCGCGAAAGCCGTAGATGCCTCCGAAGATCGTGATGCTGTAGCTTTTGTTGAGCTCTTTGCCTGTCTGGCTGCTTTCCTCGTCTTCGCTGCTTGCCGCTTCTTGGTTGGCGGCGATGCTGTGCTGCTCTGTGTTTTCCGTTGCCAGCTCCACCTGCAGCAGCACGTGGCGTCGTCCTCTTGGTGGCAGGGCTTTGAAGGTTGTCGCTTGCAGGATGTGCTGTTTTTGTGTCACCCAAGGCGGGGGGGCCGACGTGCTGTTCTCTTCGTCTGGGAAGAGAGCGATCAGCTGGGGCATTTGCAGTAGGTGCCCGGCGTTCACTTTGTGCTGCATGATGAAGTGTATCATGTTCATGCCGTCCGCTGGGGTCGGGGCGTAGATGACCGGGTGCCAGGCTTCAAGGCCGACTCCGTCTGGATCGGCGGGGCCGCTTTGCGGCGGTGCTCCGTTGAGGATCTTGATGTGCAGCTCAGATTCGAGCTGGAGTGTGTCGCGCACCTTCTCGTTCGGATGATTCTGTAATGCTTCTCTGCACATGGTCAGCAGGTGATAGCCGAAGGCTTGCCGCCCGCCGTGGCGTATTTGCAGTTGCCAGAGTGTTTCCGTCCTGGAACCGTCGTCGAAGACCCCAAACGTGCTCCCCCAGCGTCTGACGGTGGCCACCAGCTCGGAACCGTCTCCGTTGCTGTTGTTGATGTTGGACCTGGCCGGCGTCGTGGAGGTGATTGACGTGGCGCAAAAACGTCGCCTCTTGGCGGCGTCCATAGTTGCCTGTGCTGCTTTCGACATGGCGCCTGCTTTTTCTACTGCGAGTTGCTGTTGCGTTTGAGCCAGTTCTTGTTGGCGGCCGTTGTGAAGGCAACTGGTGCAGTCGGAGTTAACGGGTTTGACAGNTGCTGCTTTCGACATGGCGCCTGCTTTTTCTACTGCGAGTTGCTGTTGCGTTTGAGCCAGTTCTTGTTGGCGGCCGTTGTGAAGGCAACTGGTGCAGTCGGAGTTAACGGGTTTGACAGCTGTTGGATGGATTTCGCTCATAAGATTGAAAAAGGATTTGCATATGTGGATGCTCGGCAGCTGTCCCGGTAGGTTTTTTTCAGAAAATGGACTAGGACAAGCATTCTCAAGCGATCGTTTTTCATAAGATGTGGTAGGACAAGTTTTTCAGGTGGTTCGGAGGTTTTCATGTAGGTTTTCTTCAGAAAATGGNAGCATTCTCAAGCGATCGTTTTTCATAAGATGTGGTAGGACAAGTTTTTCAGGTGGTTCGGAGGTTTTCATGTAGGTTTTCTTCAGAAAATGGAATCTGACAAGCTTTCGTAGGTGGATCTCCTTCTTAAAATGGGCTAGTTCTCCTTCATAAAATACACTAGGATGAGGATTTCAGCTCCTGCAAGGCTTTTCCAGGTAGTTCTCCTTCATAAAATGCACTAGGATAAGGATTTCAGCTCTTGTAAGGCTTGCCCAGGTGGTTTTCTTTCATAAAATGCGCTAGGATAAGGATTCCAGCTCCCGCAAAGCTTGTCCGGGTAGTTCTCCTTCATAAAATGCACCAGAANTTTTCTTTCATAAAATGCGCTAGGATAAGGATTCCAGCTCCCGCAAAGCTTGTCCGGGTAGTTCTCCTTCATAAAATGCACCAGAATAAGGATTTCCAGCTGCTGCAAAGCTTCTGCACCTAGTTCTCCTTCATAAAATGCACTAGGATAAGGATTCCAGCTCCCGCATAGATGTTTCGGGTGGTTGAGAAAGTATTTTACGTGATGGATAAGGCTTCCAACGCAAAGCTTCCCCATGTGGTTCTCCTTCATAAAATGCAATAGGATAAGGATTGCAGCTCCTGCAAAGCTTCTGCACCTGGTTCTCCTTCATAAAATGCACTAGGATAAGGATTGCAGCTACCGCAAAGCTTGTCCAGGTGGTTCTCTTTCATAAAATGCACTAGGATAAGGCTTCCAACGCAAAGCTTCTCCAGGTGGTTCTCCCTTATAAAATGCACTAGGATAAGGATTGCAGCTCCTGCAAAGCTTCTGCACCTGGTTCTCCTTCATAAAATGCACTAGGATAAGGATTGCAGCTCCCGCAAAGCTTGTCCAGGTGGTTCTGCTTCATANTGCACTAGGATAAGGATTGCAGCTCCTGCAAAGCTTCTGCACCTGGTTCTCCTTCATAAAATGCACTAGGATAAGGATTGCAGCTCCCGCAAAGCTTGTCCAGGTGGTTCTGCTTCATATAAGCTTCGAAACCGAAGCTTCCTGGGGCCCTATTGTAGAGGTGAAACCGAAGCTTCCCTGGAGCCCTACCGTAGAGGTGTTTGGCTTCGAAGGGACCCCGGGATACATCTCCACTTTGGCTTCGACGGGCCCTATTGTAGAGGTGAAACCGAAGCTTCCCTGGTGCACTATTGTGGAGGTGAAACCGAAACTTCCTGGCGCCCTATTGTAGAGGTGAAACCGAAGCTTCCCTGGGGCCCCATTGTAGCGGTGGAGCCGAAGTTTCCTGGAGCCTTATTGTAGAGGTGAAACCGAAGCTTCCCTGGGGCTCTATTGTAGNGTAGAGGTGAAACCGAAGCTTCCCTGGGGCCCCATTGTAGCGGTGGAGCCGAAGTTTCCTGGAGCCTTATTGTAGAGGTGAAACCGAAGCTTCCCTGGGGCTCTATTGTAGATGTGAAAGCGAAGCTTCCCTGGGGCCCTATTGTAGAGTTGAAACCGATGCTTCCTGGAGCCTTATTGTAGACGTGAAACCGAAGCTTCCCTGGGGCACTATTGTGGAGGTGAAACCGAAGCCAGGATTCCTGGAGCCTTATTGTAGAGGTGAAACCGAAGCTTCCTGGAGCGTTANGAGCCTTATTGTAGACGTGAAACCGAAGCTTCCCTGGGGCACTATTGTGGAGGTGAAACCGAAGCCAGGATTCCTGGAGCCTTATTGTAGAGGTGAAACCGAAGCTTCCTGGAGCGTTAGTGTAGAGGCGAAACCGAAGCTTTCCTGGGGCCCTATTGTGGTGAAACCGAAGCCTCCCTGGGACCCTATTGTAGAGGTGAACCGAAGCTTCCCTGGGGCCCTATTGTAGAGTTGAAACCGAAGCTTCCTGGAGCCTTATTGTAGAGGTGAAACCGAAGCTTCCCTGGAGCCCTATTGTAGAGGTGAAGCCGAAGCTTCNTTGTAGAGGTGAAACCGAAGCTTCCCTGGAGCCCTATTGTAGAGGTGAAGCCGAAGCTTCCCTGAGCCTTATTGTAGAGGTGAAACCGAAGCTTCCCTGAGACTTATTGTAGAGGTGAAGCCGAAGCTTCCTGGAGCCCTATTGTAGAGGTGAAACCGAAGCTTCCTGGAGCCCTATTGTAGAGGTGAAACCGAAGAATCCCTGGGGCCCTAATGTAGAGGTGAAGCCGAAGCTTTTTTGGGCAGGGCAGGGCAGGAGNTATTGTAGAGGTGAAACCGAAGCTTCCTGGAGCCCTATTGTAGAGGTGAAACCGAAGAATCCCTGGGGCCCTAATGTAGAGGTGAAGCCGAAGCTTTTTTGGGCAGGGCAGGGCAGGAGGCAGGAGGCACGAGGGCCGAGGGCAGGGCAGGGCAGGGCAGGCGGCAGGACAGGGCAGCGCAGGGCAGGGCAGGGCGGCAGCGAATTTGCCAATTCGCTGGAAACCATTAAGACCAAATTCGCTGGAGACCAGCCTGACCCTGGGTCCCCAGTAAAAGGGCGGGCAGGGCAGGGAAGGGCAGGGCAGGGGCAGGCCAGTGCAGGGCAAGCGGCAGGACAGCGCAGCGCAGGGCAGGGCAGGGCGGCAGCGAATTTGCCAATTCGCTGGAAACCATTAAGACCAAATTCGCTGGAGACCAGCCTGACCCTGGGTCCNTAGGATAAGGATTCCAACGCATAGCTTGTCCAGGTGGTTTTCCTTCACAAAATGCACTAGGATAAGGATTTTGGCTCGCGCAAAGCTTCTCCAGGTATAGTTGTCATTCACAGAATGCAGCAGGACTTTTTTTGCCCGGTTAGGCTTGGTGGCTGTGGATGATGTATGGCGTTTGGCCGTCAGCGCATCTACACAAAATACCTGCCGCTGCAATACACCGTCATGCCCGACACCGAAGACATCGACGACCAGTGATGCTGACGGCCAAACGCCATACATCATCCACAGCCACCAAGCCTAACCGGGCAAAAAAAGTCCTGATGCATTCTGTGAATGACAACTATACCTGGAGAAGCTTTGCGCGAGCCAAAATCCTTATCCTAGTGCATTTTGTGAAGGAAAACCACCTGGACAAGCTATGCGTTGGAATC
>BGNK01003750.1:32119-67089 GCA_003297005.1 Symbiodinium sp. clade A Y106 | reverse complement strand
CTTCCCAGGGAGGCGGCACCCAGAAGGCCGCCTGCAAGGACACTCGACGAGCGAGCCATCGTGCGAAGAAGGGCGATGGGCGATATCGGGGACCTGCTCAAACAGCTGCGGCATCCAGGAGAAGGCCGCCAAGGCGGCATCCAGAATGGTCTAGACCCAACTTCCAGTTTGCCATTGTAAAGATCTGGAAGACAAACAATCGAATCGCCCATGTCATTTCCATAAGCCCTAAACCCTGTGCATCAAGTCCTGTCGTCGACCATCTTGTGCATCTCAACACACCTAAACCAAAAGCCTATGCCGAAAAATCTCCAGCAGGTCAAAGCAGCACCCCTCACTACATCAGACTGACTGCCACCCTTTGCAGGGCCTGCGAGACCCTTTGATGTTGGTGCCATCCGGTGAAGGCACTCGACAGGGTCTGCTCCCTGAAAGGCTTCAAGCACAGATCATGAAGCTCTGGACCCACTTCCGGCTCTTCGCCGGATGTTGTAAGGGACCTTTCTTGAAGCACTCCACGATGTCACAGGGCGCATGACTTGTGAGTCAGTGGTGTGGGCCTTCTGTGTCTGTGACCTCTGATTGCCCTCGAATCAGCCTACAGTTAGAGCGATAGAGTAGCCGTGTCGTGTGACGATGTAATCTGTACCCTGGTCCAGGTCCACAACCTCAGTTTAACCTTATCAGACACCTCGAACCAATCTAGTTTCACCGGATCCATTCCAGCCGAAATAACCAAGCATCCTCAACGCTCGAATCGTAAGCACGCATGTGAAGGTGCTTCGGAGAGTGAGTTCACTGCTCAGCCGCGATCACTAGACCCGCGACTGCCCGATGGCAGTTGTCCCAACTACCCCACCTGCATTTGTACGATCTTCCGCGTCCTCAAAGGCCTTAAACGCAGAATCCACGAAAGCGGAGCACTGCTCGGGTTGAAACAAACCCTAAACCGGAAACGCAAGTAGTGCCAAGTAGCCTCCACAACCCGTGAAACCCGCAACCGCCTGTCCCGGAAAATACTCGGTTCTTGCCATCGAACCTCGTCCCCGCCAGCTGTCGCTGCAGCATCGACTTGGCCAGCGTTTGTCTTCCTGCGGCCTTCGGGAAGCCCGCGATGCCACTGGCTTTGATCGGTGACTATGTGTTCCTGGCTCGAGGCGTAAACTCCACAGTTTTGGGGGCTAGAGATGGCTAGAGCATCCCGGACCCGGGCCTGCGCAAGAAATCCTGCACTTTTGATTGTAAATCGACAGAAACCACACAGATCTATTCATCCCTCTATCCAAATACTCATGGATTGGCGAGAAGGTAGACTCGCCATCCGTCCCAGACTCGGGGACACACAGGAAGGCCCTGGCTAATCGCGATTTGTTCCTTCCTCGCGCCCCTTCTCAATATCGTCAACAATCTCATAGCTGAATAAGTCCTGTGAGTGCACACGCTCGACTCGCTCTAAATCCCTTCAAACCTCTCATAAATCTTATCGTGACGTCTGCATTCCCTTTCATCTTGTCTTAACCCCTTTTAAATTGCTCTTGAATATCCGCATCTGACCATATCTATGCTAAGCTAAAGTTCTTGCCGAGGAAGCCTAGGCCCACACTTGCTACAAGGTGTGGGGTTTTCCACCATCAGCCCCGCGCTTATCAGCATGCCTTCGTCTTTCGGCAGTCTTCGGCCCAGGCCCCGAAGGCTGTGCCAAGCAGCGACTGCATGAGGCCGGCCTTTCACTCTCTTTGCTTTCTACAAGTACACTCCTGTGTCTCTGTGTCAGTCTCTCTGCTGTCTCCCTGTCTCTTTGTGACTGGAGGCTGGCCTGGGACTTGGCTTCTTAAACTCGTTGAGTGCTCCAGCTGGGCAGAGTGCTTTGACATAACATGGGGCAGGGGTAAGGACGACGGTCAGGGCATCTTCGCGAGCAAAAAACATCTGATGCTGAGTCCAAGAGAAGCGATCTCTCGGCCGAGATATCGCGATGGGTGGCTTATGTAGTGGGTAGTGGGTAGTGGTTCGTGTAAGCACGTGCTTTGGCACGCATGTCAACAGAAATATACATGTATATATATATATATATGTATATATATATAATTATATATATATTAACATACATTGGCGTTCTGTTGGATTTTGGAAGGATACCTCTTCTCAGTGGATAGCCACTTGAGTAAGCGCGGCGTATGTAAAACGACAAACTGCCGAACCCGTTTCCTGACCTGAACCTCCAAACAGACCGAAGCCAAGGTCCAGTTTCAACACGCAGCGACAGGTCGAACTTCCTTAGCCAGGCTCCGGGCAGCGGCGCGCTGTGCTGCAGCCTCCCCGCGCTGCAGGGCCGCGGACTGAAGCAGGCGCTGCCGTCTGACGAGCTGCGAGCTACAGAAGACTTCAAACCGGCGGTTCTGTGGCAAAGCTCTGAGCTTCGTAGTTTCAGGGGCGCCGGCCTGCTTGCGGATTATTTTCCAAGAAAGGCTTTATGGCAGGATTTCAGGTGAGATCCTCGTCCAAACTGCCTAACGCCTGAATTCATTCTCTAGGCAGGCCCAAACCTCAAAAATCCAGCAGCCAAGGTCGCAAGCCAAAAACCTTAGCTGAAGTCAAAACCCTCGGCGCAACACCAAGCCCCAAGTCCTGGTCGTGAGCGCATAATCACGCCAAGACTTGAAGGAGTTGGACCGGAGCGCCTGTCAACTGTTGCTCTGGTTTTCAAGGTTCTTGCTGTTGTAGCAGTCGCTGCTCCTGCTCCGCCTTCGTATGCAGCCTGAAAGGCTTAAGGCTCGATGAAGAACCAAGCAACATCAAAAGCAGTGATATGTTTTTTGTGGTCTTGGGGGCGTGAGATTTCACGTGCTCTGGACTGCCAATCATATCTAGAGAGGAATAACAGGGTGTATGTGTGTGTTGTTGCGAAAAATGTAGTGTTCAGTGGCGGAGGCGCTGAGTCGAAAGACTGGCTCCAAAAACGAAGCGAAGACGAACACCAAAAGCCGAAACCCGATGCCCCCTTAGCTCTTGCTCCGTTCGAAGCCCGCGGCGCCTCCTGGGAACCGGCCCAATGCTTCCGCAAGTTCTCGGCCAGATGCGAGGGGGAGGGGAGGGAGTGGGTTCTGCTGCATCTTTTCTTACAATACCGGCTTCCACACACAGAGGGCTTAGGAGGCTTTGGGCTTGAACGGGCTTTGTGGGTGGGGCTCAGGGTTTCTGGTTCCTTGCTTTCATTCTCCGTGTGCTTCCGTGCGCTGGGCGACTTCAGGCTTTTAGGCTTGCGGAAATCGGCGCAGAGGATTGAGGCGGGGGTGGGCGGGGCCTGACCCTTGACATGGCCGTAAACTGAAGACCGTGCAGGTATGTACGTAGAGTAAATAGCTTCACTCAGACTTCAGAGGAGCTACTGCCCCAATATGGGTACTTTTTGAACCGCTTCTGTACATTTCGCTTAGCAGTCAATCCTGCGGTTCCTAAGTTGTTTATGCTCCCGGGATTCTGCGCTCACCTGGGAAAAGTAGGGCCTGGTAGGACCTGGTACTTCCTGGTTCAAGGCTCGGAAACCAACTCTACGTGTGTACAGTCCGTTCTGTGGTGGGAGAGGAGGTTGTCGGTTCTGGCTTGGGGACACTTGTCAGGTTGGGGATTCCCGCATTGCACTTCAGATTTTGATGCTTGGGGCCCCAAGCAGCTTGGGGTCCGGCTTCAGTTTTGGGACTTCTGTTTTTTCAGGCCCGAGATTGAGGACAGAGCTAGTTTGACCGCTCACCTGGATCCGAATCCTGCAGGAAGCGAACGAACTTATTGCCGACTTCCTTTGGTGCTAGCCTTCCTACCTCATCAAAACTCGTAGCAGCTTTCCCGACGGGCCAGCTGCAGACTAAACAACAAGTCCCACCGTGGCTGCCCGTCATTGTTAATTTTTACTGCACGGCTCTTCTGAGCTCGCCTCCTGGCGTGCCTCAAGCTGAGCCTCCTGGAGATGAAGGGAGTGTTCAAAGCCTTTGGGTGCAGGATTCTTCAGACATCAGCCACCACTCTTTGCAACGATTTGCGTAGGACCACTCGCAGGCATCTGCCCTTCCCCAAACTCTGAGCCTCACACACACCGAAAGCTCATATGATCTTACTACCACTACAACCACTTCCACCTTCCCCTCAACGACTGCACCTGCGAATGCTGATGCCGCTGCAGCTGCTACCAGTAGCACTAGCCTACAACGACGACCCCCTAGGCACCTGGAAAAGACGTGGGTTGATCAGTTAAACCTGTAATCCCAGCTGATAAACATGTTCTGTGCCCCTAACACAAGACAACAAAGTGAGCATGTGCCACCTTCTCTTGGCGCATTCGGCCGATAAAGCTCTCCCGGAGCTCTTCCAACTCCTCCTGGCCATGCTGAGGTTTTGTGCAAAAGTCCGCCAGATCATGATCTCCAGGAACATATATGACGCATCTGCCCCCTGCCTGAGACGCAAAGAGCAGGAAAACGAATCTACTCGCCACGGAACGATCGCGATTCGGGCTCAGGAACGTGTCGTTTTTGAGAAAGCCAGATTGTCGGCGCAGCTGAAAAGTCAAGAGTCTCTTGTGAGCGTCTGCCTGGCCCGAAACCACGGAAGAGTGGATCTCTCAACCTTCATCTCTAAAAGTCTAAGACTCTAAGATCCCCAAGCTCGAACTATGCAATTCAAACCCTCGTGCACATTTGCCTTGTGTTTGGCCTTGAGCTGTTGCATCTCAGCCTGTACAAGAGGCCGGACTGCTTGGTTCCATCCTAGAGGCTTGGGTTTGAAGTGTTGGGACCGAGTCGGCGTCGGGCTTGTCGCTTTGTGGCTGAGTGCCAGCTTAGATGCTTCGAGGGTTCATGGCATGTGGTGTTCTTAAACTTCGCACCGGGCGTGTTGAAGGCGACTTTCAACGGGACTCTTTCAAGCCTGAATTGAGGTGCTGCAAAGGGGGGCTTGACTAACAGGGGGCTTAAGGTCCCAGGATTGTCTTGTAACTCATATCAAGCCGGGGTGTTGACAAATTACCTGGATGGCGTGGATGGCTTATTTTCACCATAGAGGCGTCGGAAACAAAGCTTCAAGCTTCTTGGGAATTACTTCGCTAGTTATGGTGCCCATACAGCTAGCAACTCCGAGTCTTCACTGCGAAGGTGAGCATGTCCTAATTGCGGCAGAAATAGGACCGAGGTGTTGAATCCACCACTCCAAGTCCAGTCTCTTGCGAGACTGCACAGGAATTCAGCCTGAGAGTTCTCATCAGTCACCACTGCAGGTGAACCAAGCCGGCGAGCCCCGCAAGGCTCCGCAAGCCCACGATCCAGTCCCGAACGAGAACTCAGAACACCACAACAAACGAAAAGCGCTCCAACTGACCTCCAAGTGGGAGCAAAAGAGAATAGAGAAGCCTGCACTTCAGCTTGGAACACTTGCCGCGAGTCTTCAGCAGACGAGGCGGGTGCCTCCCGCTTGGCACAGAGCTCGGCCCGCGCAGCACCTCTTTCAGGGCGGAACTGTTGAGGCCGAGAAGCAATATTGGAGTGGCGTCTTGGAAGTTCTTGATTCTTGGACTGTCGCCATACGCTCGAAGTTGGTGCCAGAAATGCAGGGTTTTGTGGCTTTGAGCTCCATGTCCTCTCATCTGAGGCTCGTGACTCTGAGACCTCCAAAGCCCATGTGCGCAGCTGCGATGCGCCGCAGCAGATGTTTTGGTACACAGGCGCCTGGACCTGAAAACCTAAACCTCTAACATCCTCCAAAGCCCCCCCTGCTTCATGAAGCTCTGGCTGTTTCCCCTCGCACGCCTTGCCAAGCTCTGAGGAGCATGGACAAGGTAAGGCTGTCTTCCTGCACTGCGCTGATTTCGACCGCTTTGGGGACCCGGCCTGACACCGGCAAAACCTCGCCTTGCAATGAGCCAGAAGTTGCGACCACGCTGGCCCCGCAAACATCAAGGGCATTCCCCAAATCTTCAAGAGCAGAACGACTTCTTTCCCGTCCGAAGACGCTATATTCTACAGAGTCTACAGTGACATGACTTCACATGCTGCCTATCGCTAGTCAGCTAGTCTCTGCCTGTCTCAACCGACTCTCATCCTCCCAACACCGAAGACCTCGACGCTCCCAAACCCTCACAGGTCAAGCAGACGTCCGCACCCTGAACGCCAAACGTATCAATCTTGAGCCTTGACGAGCTGACGCCCAGAAACGCTGAACCTCCAGATTAGAGTACAGTAACCCCAGGCCGTCAGTCTGCAACGGCCCGACATAAGAATTCTTAATCAAAAAATCCAAAATAGCAAATCGTCTCCTGCTGGGCCGAAGCCACGAACCGGTCCTGCAGGTCACCGGGGCAGTAAGAAAGCAAAAACCGAAATGCTTCCACCAAATTTGGGGCGCAGCTTCTGTCACGTAACATTCGTATGTAATGCAAGGGCCACAGAGCTTGCTGCCTTAGCGCTTCGGGCGTACGAAGGCCCAGCATCTGCGGAAGGTTTGAAGGTGTTGAGAGGTTTCAGGTCTGAAGTGGGTCGACGCATCCAGCAGCTTCGGATTTGAGACTTTGGAAAGGGATCTTGTTTCTGAAACTTGGGCGGGATGGGGTTTGACTAGGAGTGGATAGACCTGCTCCTTTCGCCAACCAAATAATAATCCGCTAGTCCAGCCACAAAGGTAGATATGGGTACTCGGCCATGCAGATTGCGTGACCGGCAGCAACCCGTCAGAGCTTTGATTCGACAATGGGAACTAAGCCGATAAATCGTTAAGCACCACAAACTGAAGCCGAAAGCCTTCTTGCCCTGGCCTTGTGCATCCGTTTTTCGTGCCACTTTGCCTGAACTGGCGGATGCTTTCGTTTGGCTGTCGGGGCCCAGCTTGGCCTTAAGAGCTTGGGCTTGGGGGATCCGTGATGTGGATTGGACCTCTGCTTATTCATTATGCTTCGGGTAAAGAGCCGCCTCTGGGCTTGCTCAGCTCATGCAACAGGGGGCGTGTGCGAAGTGTGAAAGTTTGCGGTTGAATTCGGACTGTCGTCCTGTTGGTTGCCGCTGTTGGGAAGCTTGCAGCGTGACCCAAAGCATCAAGCTTCAATCTGATGTGCCGTTGGCTGTCAGAATGCAGCTTCCTGTGGCAGAATGCTCAGTGTATGGAAACAGTGGTAATTTCCGCCTTGGTTCACTCTATTGATTGTCAAGCAGCCCTGCCCTGTCGTCGTGAATTGAGAGCTAAGGTGCGCCGGTGCGCAGCTCTGGGAGCTTTTAAGGAATATGACTTTGGGCTTTGAGTCTTGAGGTCGCTTCGGGAAAGTCAATATCACATATTCCATCTCATACCGGCAGGACTTTGCCGCTTACGCAAGGAAACTTCGAAAGACCATGTTTGCCTCGTGGCCTTCAGTGTTTTTGCAACCAGACTGGGAAGCTCTCTCAGACGTGAGCCCTTTTGAACTTTGAACCCAACATCCCACTCTTCTACAGCTCCAATATGAAAGGGGGTCCTCAGCACAAAGGTTCTCACCCTGTCTGAGGAGTTTGTCCCAGACGGATCATCTGACCACTAAACCCGTTCGACCCCTAATCAAGAAGCCTGAGTCCATACTGCAATCCAGAATAAGAATACGAAAACGGATTTCCAAACTTCGGGACTACTTCACTGACTACTGTATCAGTCTTGATCCGCGCTCTTGCAGAAATTTAGAGTTCTGATTCTGTCACGGCATACCTACGTCTAAAACCACTAGCACTGCATGACGAGAGCGACTGAGGTGCGGAGATTTCGATCCAGGCCCGAAAGAGGAGCACCTGCCAGTTGAAGGGTTGAAGGAGTCACAAGGCTTCAATGCTTTCGTTGGAGGTAGGAGAAGTTTCGTGGAACAGCTCTTTCGTGGCCACTTTGGGGTTGAGTGTGAAAATGTTTTAGCAAGGCTTTGCAGATTTACAGAAATTAAATCATGCAGCCGCTCGTGCTAGGCACTTCGCATGTTTGTGAGAGATGAGAAGGGTAGGAGTGCCAATCCGGCTACTTGTCGTGCTTCCTTGACATTACATGACACCCGAAACTCTCAGTATTCAGATGTCTGAATTACATAGGTCCCACTTTATAAAACGCGGACTGCATAGCCTAGGCCCTGAACGTTTGCCCAAAATTCCGCACCGCACACCTTAAGTTTGCGAGTGAAGCCCCAAGTGCGGAGCCCGACTCCACCTTCCGCTGCCGCGCGCTGCTTCGAAGCCAGCGAGTCTTCGCCAAGGCCCGCTCACGGCCTTTCCACACTTAGACTTGGCATCAAGTTCGAGTGGAGAGACGGTGTGGAAGTCCGCATGCAATCTGAACGTGCCTGGCTTCTCACTGACCACCATGCAGTCGAGCTGCCTCAACAAGGGTTGGGGGTTCTGGCACAGGGTCTTCAGGGTTTGAAGTGCTTGGGGTTTTCGGCGCTAACTGCAACGTTTAGGAATTCGGGTTCATATGGTTGGACAGCTTTCAATTGCGAGGATTTCGTGGAGTGGTGGGGTTTCGGGCTGCAGGTTGAGAGTGGTCAACGCTTTGGGGCGCCAGGTCGAGAGACGTAGCAGACCCTCCACCGGAGAACAGTTCTGTTGCAACCAGAGAGATCGAGAAGTGACGACACATGGTCTGAATATGCATGAACGCACGACATCAGCAATTCATCAAACAGATGCATGGAGAAGTACAGTTGTCAAGTAAAGTGTCTTGTTTTATCTCCTCACTCTCCCTTCGCATCTGCATCTTCTTCCCTACCTATATATATGTCCATCCATCAACCAACCCACGCCTCAGCTGCAGGACAATATGCTTGAAAAGCAGGAATTGCTAGCTGCAGAATCCCGACAGCAAGTCGCACCTCAACTTCTGTCCAAGCACTGCTGTCTTCCATCGCCTTGCGAGGCTGCAGCTGCAAGAAGTCAATTTAACTTCTGCCCCCAAGAAACCCTCTCTGGTCCGAAAGTCCGAAAATACCATGTAGTTGTCGTAAAGCCTAAGTGTGCGGAGTCCAAGCCTCCAGTCAGGGTGCACAAGCACCCATGCCTAACCGCCAAAGCCACGACCCCAAGACAGCTTCCTGATACACATGCTCACACAAGCTATTGGACACATCCCAACGCAATTATCATGGGAACGGGTGCTGCTCATAGGGCTAGAAAACGTTTTAAAAGGTTTAAAGGGTTGCAGATGCACTTCGGTTCATTAGCATCGCTTCGGGCGAGTACAGCTCCAAATCAGACTTCTCTGGTAAGTACCCACGAGCCTAGCGTCGGCGCAGGGTCAGGCTCGAGAAACGCTCCCAAAACAGACAGGCACAGAGAATGTGCAACATCGACAGGATGTTCGTGAGTTTGTGTTTGTACATACTTGGTCGTGCGTGTTTACATATAGGTAGACAGAGAGAGGGAGAGAGAGACAGAGAGAGACAGAGAGAGACAGAGAGAGACAGAGAGAGACAGAGAGAGACACAGAGAGACACAGAGAGACACAGAGAGACACAGAGAGACAGAGAGAGACAGAGAGAGACAGAGAGAGACAGAGAGAGACACAGAGAGACACAGAGAGACAGAGAGAGACAGAGAGAGACAGAGAGAGACAGAGAGAGAGACAGACAGAGAGAGACAGAGAGAGAGACAGACAGAGAGAGACAGAGAGAGACAGACAGAGACAGACAGCCAGAGACAGAGAGACAGAGAGAGAGAGAGAGACAGAGAGAGAGAGAGCGAGAGAGACCAGGCAGTGCGCGCTTCTCTGGCCGAGGTTAGGGCACGGGATCGCCTTCGATTTAAACACTCTTGGCTATTACCGAGGGCCGACTTGAAAGAACGCCCTTCAAGGTACCTCTAGGAAAATGCGAAGACTCTGGAAAAACCCTCAATCCTGATGGAACTTCTTGCATCCATAATGGCTCAGAAACAGTGGCGACATTATAACGCCTTCGAGGAGCCCCCGCCAGCTCTTCATGCTGAGGCCGTGGCAGCAGGAAGCAACCTTCAGTAGAAATCGTGGTGAGCTAGTTCATGGGGTGGAGCTTTTTGCCGGAGGCTTTCAAGTTGTGTAGAAGCGGTTAGAAGTCTCGGTTGAGTGTTAGCATCTGGTTCCTTATTTTGCAATGCTAGGGTTTCGGATTGGAACTGAAAGCGTGGCTTCGAGGAGATAGAGGTACAGCTGAGGATACGTGACTTCGTACATCCACGAAAACTGCCAATGAATCATAACGACCCCGAACATCAAAATCCAAGCAGTCCACATACGATCTTGAGGTCGGGGTTTCAGCCTAATTACTGTAGCCCCTGACAGTGTCCCTCCTTGCCTTGTTGATTGTCCTCCTGAGATCGCATCAGCCCGCACCTCAGCTCCAGGCCCCCAGATGATCCCAAGCCCCAATCAGGGAAGACACTTTTTACTAAATACCACACATTCCGAAGCTGCGCAGCCTGAGTGAAAATCCATAAATTCAAGAATTGTCAATGTCGAGAATTGTCAATGTCAAAACCTTATAAAATCCAGCTGGGGCTGTGAGCTCTGTTCACTGGAACACTTAAGTGCACAGCTAGGGCGTGGATTGCCAAGCCCGAACATAGCAAACGCCTTCCACTGCTGAGCTTTGGTCATATGCTGCTCCACCTTCTGCTTCCGACGGCTGCTCACTGCGCCTCGGCGTCTCAGCACAGAAAACCTAAATCGGGATCCTGTCCTGGGATCGGGTGCTGTGCTACGTCCCTAAACCGCCAGTTCAGTTGAGACCGTGCGCATGCATACCCTCATGGCATGATACTCTGGTCAGCAGTTGTGGCATTCCAGGCTTTAAACGACCTGGCCTGCAAAGAGAAAAAACCTCAACTTAAACCCGCCCCTGTAACCTCGACCCTAAAGTCCCGAACCTGATAAGGACATTCCGGTCTCGACAAGTCTACAACCCCTGAACTCTCATCTCCCGAAGCACAGACTCAATTCACTTCCCATCCAAAGAGCCCGTGGGTGCCCCCATGGTGCCCCCGAGGTCCCGGTCCTTTGTGCCAGGCCGCCCAGACGACAGCCAGCGAGGCATGAAGACCTTAGTAAGACTTGGGAGCTCTGACAGGGTCGGGTCTCCTTTGCCGAAGGGTTTTGAAAGTGCTTCGTGATTCCTGGAATCCGCGTGAAGATAGTCATGTGACTCGCGTACATCAGCGTTGCGTCAGATTTGTTCGGAAACACTAGGCATCTCGCATTACCCAGATCTCACCCTACGTAGAATGACCCGGACCTATGCACCTCGACTCCTGCATCCGGGCTCGTCTCAGTGCCACAACCGTCGACCTATGCAATTATTCAACTCGTCGAAGAGAAGCCAGGGTGAGCCTAGCAAAGGACAACAAGCAAGCCAAGATGCAGATCATAAATATCCAAGTCTGAACCCGGAGAAATCAAAAGCATGGTTGACCCTGAGTTTTTCAATGCCAGAATCGCAACCCCTCAGGACTCAAACCTAACTTCGTCACCAAGGACCCCGCTGACAAGCGCCGTGCGCTCGACGCTCTGGAACCGCCGCTTTTGCGCTTCCTGCTCGGCCTCCATGGGTTGGGGAGCAGGGTCCCTGAGATGTCTTGCCGGGGCCATTGAAATTCCAAGCTCTGTTTTACGATGTAGGGTCGGGGGGTGCAAAAGCTCCGTCGCAAACTGATTCTGTACTACAGGTAGTAGCTCTTCAGATGAAAGCATAAGCCAGCATCTCCTTGCCTTCACGAATCCGCACCATGCCGAAAAGGCCAGGCGCAGGTGGTCCGCTGCAAATTGTGCTGCAGCCTCCAAGGGCTGAGAAAGTTGGATTTCCCACAGCTCCAGACGATGATGCGTTTATGATTTGGCAGTTTTGGAGGGATTCAGCTGGCACTGCGAGCTTGCTGCTGCTTCAGGGGTTGAGTTGTTCAACAGTTGTTTGTTTTCGCATTTTGCCTCATCGTGGGATGCGTCGTCAGCACCCGAACCTCCAACGACTAAACTCAAAAACCTGAAGCCACAATGCCGACAACGTGTGCAACCCGGAAAAAATCTCCTCGACAGATTTCGCGGTCCCTCTGTAGCCCCAAAACTTAAGCCATAGGTGCACCGGTGCACCGCCAAAGCTTCCCACCCGAAGCCCAAGCCTTAGAACAGACCAGCGCCTCAGCGGTTTTGCTGCGGCTGCGCACATTCTGTCGGCGATGGACCATAGTTCGGTGCCAGGCCTTGCAGCAAGCAAGGACTCATCGGCCGCCGGCAGAGCCTTCGATCTCAAGGCTTATGCGGCGTTACCTCTGCAGGTTCTTGTGACTTCCTACGGGGCTTCCTCCCAAACCTCACCAATCCCCAGAATTTTGTAGACCTGAGGAAACTAAACACTGCACATCTATATCTATTGGCTAAGACGTTAAGATTCTGAAATGTCACTAAATTCCAAGATCCAAAAGATATCCCAGCTGCGGCAGCCTGCAAGATGCAGTAGAGCTCGGCTCCTTGGCCGATCCCCGTGCGGAGGATCCGATCCACCTCCTGGGGAGGCTTAGCGGGGGTCCTCCCAGGTTAGGTCCGGTTACCGGTTGCACTAGGGCTCCGGGGGTTCTTCTCTTCTCCGGGGAAGAGCCTTGTGCCTGGCCCTGGAGCAGGGCTTCAGACCCTCAAGAAGCTGCTGACGCCGAGACCACAAGGCGGCGTCTGCGCTGTGTCTGGGTGCGGTGCCCGAAGCTTCTGCTCGCGCAGCATCTCCTGCCTTCGAGCTCAGTTCGGAGGTCCGGCCGGGAAACTTTCGAACCAGCTCTTCTGGAGTCTGGAGGATGTGATGCACCAGGGGTCATCTCGGGATGTATCGTCTCGAAAGCATTGCTTGGATACCCTCAGCACATGGAGCCCTGTTTAATATTAATGTCCGGTTCCGATGGACTTACGGGTCCAGGCTCTGGGCTTTAGATCCAGCATGAGCCTGTCAGTGCTTACTTGAGCTGGTAAAAAAAAGGTATGATAAGCCGCATACGCCGGCATGAAATCAGTAAAGCACAGCAATCAACCCAGCTTGCCACAAACATGCGCCTCTTGCGTGTCACACCTTGGCCACACGAAAGTCGCAACGCTCCGGCGCACTGAAGACAACAATAACTGGCACCGCCGCAGCAGGCAGATCAAGTCGTCCTACGAGCATAGTGGCCGAGAGTGAGGTACAAGGCGTCTCCACCACTCCTGCAGAAGCCCATCTCGGCACACTGAGGGCTCGACGATTGTCCACCGTCGCTTGTGCCCAGGCCCCAACGACTGACTCCATCAACGCCTCGTCGGGTTGCGAGAAGTCTGCTTAGGGCTAGGACCACTGCTTTTTCTCGATTCCTTTCACATTTCAGATACGCCTGCGTGTAGATTCTCTGATCTGCCCCTTTTGTTTGTGGACGGGGCTGGGTTTTCGGACCGTTCCGAAGGAAGCCTTTTCGCGGGTATGATTCGTTTCAATGGATCCTGGGGCATATGTGTTTGTTACCAGCTCGCCAAGAAACATGTCTCCGAGGTCAAGACTATATTTGACGAGCAGACTCCTGTGCCCTAAATCCTGCGAAATCTAAGAAGGAACGAGATGAGTCAGAGGCTGAACGTAATGCCGCACCTCTGTAGCATTGAAGAAGCTCTTCGCCAGCCGCTGCTGACGCCGCAGACGCTCGCGACCTCCAGGTCAGGAACTGAGATTCGGGAGTTGAGGCTCCACTGCTTGACGTCTCCTGCTTCGCGAAGTTGGAGAGTTACGCAGTTTCAAGCTCAGGGTTGAGAACGCTTGTGTAAGTTTGTCCCTACTCAACTATGAAAGGTTCAACCTCATGACTTTTGCGGAGGATGATCAGTCCCCTGATGTCGCCTACACCCTGCGCCTCAACCCAAGAACTGCAAACCTTGACTGCTTCCCAACTGCTGTCAGGAACTTGATACGTAGATATGTGCAAAGAGCGAAGCAACCCGAAAACCCACCAGTCGAGCGCAGCGGGCTCCAGGCCGATCTTTTCAGCCATAAAGCGCGACAGGAGGGTGACTGAAATTGACCGGTGAGCTTCTGTCAACGTTGCGGGGCAGAGACACTCTGTCGTTGCTTTAGAAGTCGAAGCCCAGCCTTCTAATCGACTTTTACATACGCAATGCCCAGAAACTTTCGTTCTCAGGCTTTGGCATGGCTAGCAGAGCCTTCTATGCTCCTTTTGAGTTTTTGACTTGTCGCCATGCAAGCCACATCGCACCATGTTCACCCCATCAAGGATTGGTTATTGACTTTGTCTGACGGGCTGGGAGGTAGGATAGTGGTGCTAAATTTTGGCCTTTCTGATCACTTACTTGAGGTTGACAGGAGCTCGAGCCGTCGCGGTAGGATCATTAACGGCGCATCAGACCCATGGCATCATGTCTGCGCAGGGTTTCATCTCTGTTTGCCAGTACAGTGTGATCACAGGTTTAAAATCTTGATTGCAACTAGGCAACCTATCAAGGCGTGTTATCGGGGATCACGGCTCAAGAGCTAGACGTCTTCAGGTTTGGTGCTGCTTCTAGGAGCGGTTTTCACGCTTTGGACCACAACACCCTGCATCCGACGGATGCCGCTGAGCTGCAGACGGGTTCCCGATCTGCAGAGCCCAAGGGCCCAAAGCCTATTGTCATGACTACTGCAGTATCTCTTCCAGCGCTTGCGTGCAGTTCTCCACGCGCAGGAGTGCCTGGGAGTCGGACACTGCAGGAGGCTTTCAGCACCAGCTGAACAGATTCGAAATTGAGGTTCTACGGTGGGGTTCGAAGATGATAGGATCGGACTCTGCTGAACTTAAAGCATGGTTGTGAAAAACTTTTTGAATGACATAAGCCAGAAGCACGAAACGAGTCGCAGCCGACAATACACGTTGGGATCTTGGAAAGTCACTGCAATCAAGGCACGGGCTGGAGGGGGCCGAGCGCAGCTTTCACGGCCTCCTTGGCGGTGGCCACGTCCTCCCACCCGTGAATCAATTTCCGAGCTTTTGGGCTTCCGAAGTCTGCAAAGAATCCCCGAGCAGTTACGGCTTGCTTTCATAGGCCTCTCCTAGTTTCGGAATACAATCTGCTTAGTCCATTGCCGTTTCCTTTCGGCAAGGTGGGTCAGACCTCACCAATTTTGGGTACGTGGCCAGAGAAGCTCCGCTTGTTCGGGATTGGACGTGCTTGAATGCGGCTGAAAATCGACCTGTTGTCGATCATCTTGTGGCTGCGGTACAGGGACGCAGGTGATAGATTTGCCGTACATGTGTGCAGGTTGTAAGCTTGGCATTCGGGTTGGTCGATTGCAACTTGAGCCTGGCTTTTCAGGCAGGGCCTGCAGAGGATTCGGACTCATGGGGTGAGCTGTCAAAAGCTTATGCTGGACGGGGGCATCTGAATTCGCTTGCTTACTACTGCAGGCACCAAAGCTAAACCAAACTCTCAACCAAAGCCGCTCAAGTTGCCCGCCATTGCCACAGGCACTCGAAGTGAACCGTGGTTGTTACAGCATGCATGATCGGTAAATAAACCCTAAACCCCAAACTTTCAAACCCGCAATCCAAACTGATCCACGAAAACATGTCACAAGTCAAACTTGAGCCTAGGCATCCTAATCTGAACATGAACTTGTAAAGTCCTTCCCTTCTGCGCTAGATCTCTAGCCTTGCAGACTATTCTGACGACTCATGGTGCATGGGCTGCACATAGTCTCCTGAATGTGGGGAAGCACATCCCAAACATCCTTGGAGCGGCTCTACGGGCTACGGAGCTTGAGAGTTCCATTCAAGAAGCAACACTACATCCAAGGGTAAGCAACCGAAGCCCCGCAAGCCCAAACCAGCAACAGACCAGTTTGCGAAACCGGGCTGGCTTCATGGAATTCAGAAATTGTCAACTTGCAGAAGCTTGTTTAGGTGTAGGTATCCAAGTAACTCACTCACCACCACGCATTGGGCATTGTGCTTCAGCGCCCGAGGGCGGGTGCGATTTGGACACTATACAAACCGTGTCGGGGTTCAGCATGTGAGCATAACCCTGGTCAATATACATATACATGTAAATATACAGATATACATTTCTAATTCTGTATTATTGTTCATCCGTATGTGTATACATATATATATGTATTACTGTATAACTAGTATATATACACATACATATATATATATACATACGATGCCTAAATACCCAAGGCTCGCAAGTTTGCGAAATCAATCAAATCCCCTCCTTCTCCGTCCCAGCGCTGCTGCCCAGTCACAGGTTTCGTTTCCGCATGTGAGAGCTGGTTGTACGCCGCCTAACTCACTCAGTCTACTCGAAAAGTTCCTCCATGGATCCCAGCATATGGGCTACGTCCTCAAACACGTGCAGTTCCGCTCAGTGTGCACAGGTATGTAAACTTCCTGAATTTTTCGCAAACATCGTCGTCACAGTTCATGCGCTCCTATGTGCATTGCCCTCAGAGTTGGAACCCCGGCAAAACTCAATCAGTTGCTCATTCACGTGTCCCGCTTTGCCAAGCTATGACAGGTTGCTTCACATGCAGCGTTCCGGTTCAGAGTTTGCGTTTGCGGAATCGAGTGGAGGGTTCTCAAAGCTTGGCTTGGTTAGGAGGGTGTTTGAAGCAAACGGCAGCTGCTATGCGGTCCAAATGAAGACCCCCCAAGCTGCGCCATACTTCGAATCTAGCCAAAGGTTGGCAGTAAATCCTCGGGACTTTCCCGATTATCCCTACCTGGATGCCACAGCCCCTACATAGTAGCTTCAGAGGGGAATGACACTCGAGCTCTTAGGAAAGCTGGCTTGCTACTACGAAGGGCTTCAGGGTTGGAAATTAGTGCTATAAACTAACTCAGAATGAAAACCGCCACCCTTTGACGTTTGCTTTGCCTCGTATTCGTCGCCTGGGCTGATCTCCTCGGCTGCAAGCTCAAGGAAGCTCCGGGACTTTGAGAATTGAATTGAGATCTTCTAATTGGAGGGTTTGCCGGCCATCGCATCCCGACGACGTATCATACAATCACAGTTGCTGGGACAACTGCTCGCAGCCCTACGACATTCAGAGCTTCTACGGGGACACAACTCGTAGCTTTGATCCAAACATCTGACAAACCTGGATTTAGGTGATGGAGCCGCCCAACACTCGAATTGAATGATCGTGGGAAGCAGATGACCTATGCACGGGGTTTGAACTCAAGTCTCTCCGTGAAGAACGTCTCTCCACAAGTTCAGGCCCAACGCCGAAAACCAGGACCCGCTAGACTCTGGACAACAAATCTGCGCATCTTGAAAACACCGATCGCATGGAGGAAACGGCTTGATTTCATGTCAACTGGAGGCTCACGACAGTAAGCGCCCTCTTCCTTGGAACAGCGGTTCCCAAGACCGTTGAGTTTCCCCTCTAGCTGCAGCCAAATCGGATTTACAGGGAGCGGACTCAAATGTCTTGAGCCGTGTGTCTTCGGAACGGCGGCAGATGAAGATCGGCCTGGCAACAACAAAACAACAGGGCCTTTCATGTTGCAAAGGAGCTGTCGGTAAAAAGACCCTTCCACTCGTTGCAACGCCACAGATCCCAAACGCTATACCGCTAGTTACTTAAGGCTACCCGTTTATGGTAGCACCGTGGCTCGACGTCTTTGTGTGCAATGCACCTCCCGTTGAAAAGCTCTTCGAACATCAAGACGGAGAGACCATGTTGTCCTGAGCCGTGTTTCCACGATCAACTGCCGCCTTGAGGGCCCCTATGAAGCATGGAAGGCACACGAGCAACAGGGACGAGCTTCGCAGCCGAAGAAGGCGCAACAAAGACCGGCAACACGCCTGCTGCGGATGCTGAGGGACTGCAACCCCCATGAAGTCAGATTTAAGACTTTAGGGTCGTGCGTTTTTGGGGGCTTCGGGGTCACCGGACCTGGAAAGTATCGCACGAGCAAGAAGCGTGAATTCCGTGTCTCTACTTTCTAGGTGGGGTGCTTAAAGTCTTCACCTCCCATGACGGACTCAGCGAGTGACTCTGGTGCGCATGGCCTCCAACAAACTTTAACATGGCATCTAACCACGAACGACCAGTAAACGTCGTTATGCTATCGGACTGCTATCGGTTGTCTTAACCCTCCAAGTCCACAGCTGTTCACCACACCACAGCCTTTACAGGAATAACCGAATCATCTTCGATGGTAGCCATGCAAAAACATCCATCACTGCCATCTGAACAGCTCCAGGCAGAATGTCAAAGATTCGTGGCGGCGTTTGTTCAGGAAGGATTGCAGAATCTGCGCCTACAACCAAATGCTGCCGACCGCTCCTCGAAAAGGTTCTGGTTGGCTTGGATCTCTGGGAAGTACATGACCTGGTCGTGTGTCTGTGCGTGTCAGGATTCATCTTGCGGTGCTTAAACTCTCAGCCCTGGAAACCACACACGATGCCTAGGATTTATTCTGGCCTCCAAACTCTGCCAACAGGCAAAGATCTCTCTGGAAGTTCATTAAACGGAGCAACCAGCCCAAGCCCTAGCCCAGCTGGAGCCCCTTGGAGCCAGCGGCAACGTGTTCTTAACATGTCTTAACTTGCCAACGGCAGCTAGCGATGATATTGATACCGGACGGAAGCTAGTCGGAAACAGGACCCGCCGCCCAAAGGCCTGACAGCTCGATGAAATCCTAAAGCCTTGTGACTCCGTTTACAATCTTGAATATTTTAGACCAACCCGCTTCTGCCCATGAATCTCTCAGTTGGTTCAGCACAGCGTCTCGAATGAGTCCGAAGATACAAATCCTTGGTAGGCGTGTTGAAGGGCTGAGAGCGTGAGCGGGAAGCTTGGTTCTGGGGATTGAGTTTTTAGTTTACGATACTTGAAGGCGCATGGCGGGTTTGCTGATTTTCAGAGACGACTAAAGGCTTGATTGGTGACCTAATTAAGGCTCTCTGGTCCATGCCAGTCGAACTTCGTCGCTCCCGCACTTGGTACAAGCCGGAGAATTGGTGACCCACTCTCTTCGTCAGGCCTTTAACTTATATAGATGCAACAGTCAAGCACATGTGACTTCAACAGCACTTCCCAAAAAGACAGCGGGCTCCAGGGCTCCCAAGATGGTTTTAGTCCGAAACCCCCGAGCTCTGGGCTCTCGCCTATACACACGGTGGGGCGGAGGAAGGCTCGCAGGCCAAGCGGCTTCCGCCGCTGCAAGGTAAGAACGCGGCCGGTGCCGGGGAGCCACACCTGCCGAGCTTGCTCGAAAAGTGCAGGAAGACCGTACAAGCAGGGCTTTGGATTCAGAGCTTCTTGGGGCTGTGCACCAACACCCCATCAGTGACGACTGGCAACAAAGTTCAACTCACGTTTGCTCTCTTTGTGAGTTCTATTTAAAATTTAAACCCAAAGGTTTCATGGGCAATTCAGACGACGCCCTTGCAGCCGGAGCGAAGGAAATCTTGTGTCTGAACCTGTGCAACAAAATCTTGAGATCCGTATCAGTATGAATACCACCCTAACGGAAGCTCTTGGTATCGAAGACAAGAAACTGCATGCTGCGTCGGGTTTTGGTGTGTCTGTGTGTCGGGCTTTTGGCGGGGCACTAGGCTGTAGGCTCCCAGATACCCCAGCCAGTGGCTCGTTGAAAGATGTCAGATCCAAACTTGTGAGAGTGTCTAGTTGCAGAAGCACTGAGACCTTGCACCACGAAGCGAGGTCGATGTTTCCGCAATCCGCACCTTCATGAGGAACTGTTCAAAAAGACCAGGCTGCAGGGACTCCATGGCCTCGCAAGGGGCGGATGCAACACGGAGAGATACAAGCGCCAACTTTAGAGACTTCAGGATGTTGAAGTTGCGTGGGGATGAAGCCTAAATTCACAGCAGGGCTAGGGCTGTGAAATGGGCCCTTGGAAGCCTGTCGGAGCAGCGCAGGTTCTTCGCGCAGGTAAACGAAGATGCTCAGGGCCACCACCAGGTCCTAGATGGGCCGGCAGAGGCGTTGAAGGAGGAGAGCAGGTTTACGTGTGATCGGGGGTTTGGGATCTTGGACTAGTGGGCTCAGGTATCAGATCTGCGATACATCCATTTTTGCGCCCCTGCGGTGGGCCAGTGCCATCAGGGCGTTTTGATTCCTATGTGCAAGTTTCATGGTTGGCTTTCTCTACAATAAAGCTTCCCTGCTTTGTCTGCCTGTGGTTTGCCGACCAGGGTGCCAAGACATGCAGAGCTACAACCGAAACATCAGCCAAGAGAGTTACCTGTAGGCATCTAAACAGGAGAAAACACTTCCTGGAGCTTCCCTTGGTCCTTTTCGAGCTCCGGCGCTGGCTTGGCTTCCAAGCGTGCCAGACACAGCGACAGCAGACCCTGCCCACCGGTGTAAAAGTTGCACTTATGCTTACTCAGCGTGGCTTTCAATCATCAGAGGTACCATGACGATGATTGTGAGAATTATTCTTTCAACTGGGACCTTTTCCTTATCTGGTTCTTCGGGTTCTTGCAGAAAAGGAGATTGGGCTTTTTCGGACCAGGCTTTCTCTCGTTGCTGGGTGGTTTGGACGGATGGGACTCTGAGATGTTTTCGTTTCTTTGCTGGCTGTGAGGCGGAATACGGGCGTAGGTTGCGGCCGCGTGGATGCCGGACGTGTTGGGGTTTTGGCATTCGGTCCTGCACCTCCCATTCAGGAGTTGTTCAATCCCGTCCTGACGCTATGGAGTTGGATACGGTGTTCGGAACCTTGTATGGCTTTGGCCTGCAGACTCGCTCTGACTTGATACAAACAGCGCTTCTCAGGACCTGTAGCTAACGGGCTCAAATTCAAGCGGTAGAAGTTAAAACAGACTGGAGCTCGACGTACAGCAATTGAAGGTGTCAAACTGAAAGTACTGAATATTTGCTACAGCTTCTTCCCGAGAGCACTGTCCGAACAATCCTAGGCTCTTGGAACGGTGAGGCCCTGCAGTTACTTTACGGCCTGTAGGTGGCTCTGGTAGAGCTCCAATGGCAGGAATCTGACGACGGCCTCACGGCAGATTTGGGGTTCGGAGTGTGAGGGGCGTACGCTATGACGTTTCGGTGTTCCGGTCTTATGCTAGGACTGCTAGGATGTCGGCCGCGGCAATGAAAATGAGTGCTATCTCGCCGAACTGATGTGGGCGCCGGGCCTGGCTTCAAATTTTTCGGCCTCTTGCGTCTTTTCAAGGAGAGGTGGAGATTACCCAGATGCCCTCTTCCGGGATTGACTCACCAAGCTCGACGAAGGTTTCGTTCACTCCTTTGTGCCATGATGACCCGGAAAGCAAGTATTACGTTTCACAAGTGCAAGGTGCACCATGCGGGAGTAGGTCGAAGGAGGAGTGGATGCTGGTAGTTGGATTTTGCGGCCGACTGACCAGCATGTCACATCTTCAGAGTGCCATGTTCGATATGTCATCCTTCAACATGCATGCTTATGCTTGCTTGACGTTCGCTTTATGAAGATGAGCTCTTCGTTCGAGAGCTCCTGCACTCAAAGCACATCTCCCTTACAGCCTTACAGGCACGGAACTCTTCACAGTACAGTGAAATCGGCAACCGAAACTGCATCAATCGGGAACAGGAGAGGTGCGGTGAACAGCGCCACTGCAGCCGACGCCCTGCGCTGTGCTAATGCCTCGCAGCTAAAGCAAAGGATGACTCTGGCAAGAGTTTCAGATGTTCAGGATTGTTGGGATGCTTCGGTTTTGACCTCAGGATTTATGTGAAGATCAAGCTCTCAATTCCCCGAACGGTCTGTTTTCCTGACCGGTCCTCTTAGAGTCCATAACAACGAGCCCTGCCAGAGCCTGCCGAAAGCGCTCTACCACCGTGGGCATCGCCTGTGGCACGTTCATCGGGTCAACGTTTGTCACAGCTTCTTAGCACCCTCAGGGTGTAAATCTCTTGATCACCCTGACCAAGCTTGAAAGTGCAGGGTCAGGGACGGAGGGGAAACCCCAACGGCCAACCCAAATACGAAAAACTCTCTCGCTCAGTCAAGGAAAACAGGCAAGTGATCCAGACTGACGGATCTGTCAGTGCTTCCTGAAACTAGCTGTTTTGAATGTACCTTTCAGTGTTCCAGACATGATGCAGGCGGCAAGCATGAGCATCAATGGAGAAACGTCAAGAAAGCCCGAAAGAAGCCTCTCATGGCTGTGGGTAGGTTGCAAGATGCGTACGGCTGCTGAGGAAAGGAAATACTCGGTGTTCAAACACCCTGTCGCTGCTTTCTTTACTCGGCCTGGGCTCTTTGACTTTAAGTGTTGAAGCTCTGGAGTTGTTACGAGACAGACCGAGAGGCAGCGCTCGGCCCTGACCCAGCACAGGACTGCACAGGACGGCCTGCATCAAGAGCGCTGTGAAGAACACGTGGTTCGCCTCGGGGGCTCTTGACATTAGTATGACAAAGCCGAAACCTCGGCCCTATGCGACAAAACACCAAGCCAGCCTGAAAACACACAGCCACTACCTGATTGCAGCAGAAGTCACGAAGTATGCTCGTAGCAGCCTGACCAAACCCGGAACTTTCCCAGAGGCCTGCGGTCGTTTTGAGCTCTGCAAGGTCTGATACCGGCTCTATGAACATGAATGAGGGCGAGTTGATACTACGGGACTTGTGGTTCCGAGAGCAACAATGGTAGCCAGCTTTATTGGCATGAACCCTCGACATGCACATGCACGTGTTGGCTTCCAAGAATACTGGCTATGCGCACCCAGATGGGTAGCATCTAACGAGGGGGTACGACATGGCCCGAAGGAAAAGAAACGAAAGGGATACGACACAGTTGTTGGACAGCACAGCTGGTTACGGCAAACAATCTGCACGAACAGGGACACACAAGTCTCGTCGTTAGAAGGCTTCAACCCACTAAGCCCGAATGGCCAAAGGGTGCGCCTGCCAGAGTTCTTGCGCCAGTACCTCCCAGTCCCAGTGATGTGCCGGGCGAGAGCAAATTGCACGGGATCTATTCTTCGGACGTTGGAGAAGCTGGTACTGAAGCTGTCTTTCAAACCTCGCGTGGTCTGTCGTTTAAGCCCCAGAACGAGCCTTTCTGGCACCAAGCTTCACGTGTCTTCAAGACTGCCGGCAGGCGGGCAGGCACTACTTGAGAACTCGTTCTGAGACTCGGACTTTACACTCGACGTCATACTTGGATGGAGTGGAGAAGCAACGCTCTCCGTGCCGCCGGCCTACCTTTGAACAACCTTTCTCAGGGCAAAAGCCTTTGTTAAAGCCAAGACGGACTCCATTGAAATGTGCGTCATACTTGGGGCTATAGCAGCAGCAATACTCCTTCTCGTCGGAGTCCTCGTCGGAGCAGGTGCCGGGCACCGCCGTCGTGGTGGTTTCCATTTGGGCCGCCGCCAGGGCGAGCTTGGCTTCCGAAGCCGCCACCCTCGCCTGGGCCAGCTCGAGCTCAGCCTTCAGCTTCTCGATCTCCGACGGCGAGGCTCTCTGCTCGCGCAAGGCATCGCCGCAGCAAAAGATGAAAGCAAGGGCCAGACAAACCAGGGCGTTTGCACTCCCAGCCCTGGATTTGCTAAAGAACGGGTCACTAGTCAGGTCTCAACACTTGAGACGACAAGCATCACACGGCCATCATCGAAATGAGCGCACCATGCAACCGCAATGTTGCCGTGAACTGCAAAGTGCAACATGCCACGAAGTGATTCCACCAAGCCAATGCAGTACCAGTAGTCGAAGTGAATGTCAGCTATGCCAGTCAGCAGGCTTTAGGCTTGAGGGTTTCAAGGGTCTCGCTTCAGCGTCAAGATTGACGAGTCAGTGCCATCGCATTGCATGGCTTTTTCATACTGGGTCAGTTAAGACGTCTATTCCATAGGCAAACAAAAACGCTAGATCCAGAGCAGTCTTCGCTAGTTTTCCACCTCCTTCCTGCCCCTAAGCTAAAGACGAACCCTGAAGAACCTTCAGCTGGCGTCAGCTTCAAATTCTCAAACTCCCAACCTTCTTATCCGTGGCCAGAACCGAAGGATGCCTCGTGAAAGACCCATGAATCGTGGCCTTTGGCAGGAGCTCCACGAAAACCGGCTTTCGCTCTGCGGGCACGAGCCTTATCTCGCGACTGGTGATGTTGCAAATCATGCCAGCATAACAGTCCATCTTCCGCAGAAGCTTCGAGAATCTTCTTCGAGCTCTCTGAAGGAACCCTATAATTAGACAGACGGAAAAGGAGAGGAGTCACAGCAGTAACAAGAATACGAATGAAGCGCAAAAGCACCCGTCGTTGTCGGCTAAACCATCGAAGAGTAGAGGCAGCGGCAGCAGAAGTGCGAGGTGCGAGAGCAGGACGAGGACAAGCAGGATCAGGGAGGAGTGGCTGCAGTAATCACAGCCGCTTGAATAACTTTCGGTAGGAGGTTCGAAGTCGGCTCGGGTTGCGGTCTGCTGGAGGAGCTGTTGGCATCGGCAAAAATGCCGTTGGGCCTCACCCGCTTGTGAAGGCGCCATGTTACTGGAAGAAGAATCACCTCCAACGCGGGCTGAACGTGGGAAGAGGAGCTCCAGCAGCAGGCCCAGGATCTGATAGCAGTACGGAAGCAGCTCTTCGGCCTCTCCCAGCTGAGAGCTGTTGGCTGAGGCTTCGGGATAAGGACCGAGATGCCCATGGACCGTGAAAGCAACATGTAACATGCTTAAACTCCTCCTGACGGATTTAGAACAGCACTCGCCTTTGAGAGATGTACTAGCTCGGATGGAATTTCGAAGTGCCGCTGCTGCCCAAAGAATTTCCATGTCTGTGTCCATCGCGCAGTGAAACTAGAAATCATGCTAATTACACTGACCTCCAGACATCCGGAGAAAGATCTTCAACACACTGCAAGCATGAAGGGTACCCCAAGCACCCTGAAAGAAAGGAACTCAGCGGGAAGAGCCGCCTGACTTTCCCAAAGGCGCAAGGCCAAGGACTGCACAGCCTAGCAGCCGCATGGCTAAATACTTCCAGCCAAGTCGGTATTAGGTTCTCACCGTAGTTGCGGCCCCAAGTCGTTCACACTCTGGTTTCTTGTGTTCAGGCTTGTAGTACGAAGCTTGGTGCATGGGTGTTCACACAATGTCCAAGCAAACCTTGCAAGCTCTACTAGACACCTCAAGCTCCAGTGAAAAACGGAAGGAACAGCTTGCCAGAGACTTTTGTGAATCCGACCCACTGCTCCCCACAAAACCCAAAACGCGAGTGAAACCCACACCTTCCAAAGTCCCAGAAAGGTTCTAGAGTAGCCTTCAAACGGGCGAGATTGGGGCCCAAAGCTAAGGATTTGAGGCGAGCATCTTTCGAAGACCGTTCCGTCTTCAGGGGGGGGCTCATGCGCGAAACAAAGACTGGACGATACTGAAGACAAGTTAACCGATCAATTTGGTCAACTTCCAAAAGGGCTTCCCGCGAGGAGGAGTTGAAATCGTCAGCGATATAAGAATGACTGAATGCCTTTCATATCGCGGGCTCTGTTCAGGCTGTCGTCGTTTGCAAGCGGCGACAGTTCACGGTACAAGTAGGCTCCTATGTCAGCCACATACCCCGGTCCGCATAGCGCGAGTCGAACTGCATATAACTCCACATGCATGACTAAAGACCTCAGGACAGCCACTAGACCCCCAGCACCCTGACTGGTAGCACGCCGCCGCTCCCAACTTACCCATGAAGCTCCGCGTCTTCTACACAACCTACGGCGATCATATGGCAAGCATCTGTCTCGGCAGCCACAGCATCTTCTCCGCCACGTGCGAACACCGCCTTTGGAAACGGGTGCCCAAACAAGGGCGTTTAGTTAAGTTTTGTGACCGCCGATGGCCGTGGAATCATTGGGCATGATCAAATCATTTTTCCTGTGAGAAACGAAATCCGGTTGCTCAGGGTCTGTGAGAAACGCTGTGAGAAACCTATGTGAAACTTGTGAGAAACCTGTGAGGGAAGGGATTCACCGGCCGAGCCCAAACCCCAGCTGCTTACACGTTTCTCACAGGTTTCTCACAACCCGGACCTGGGTCCGGCCGCCAGGCCTGGCTGCCGGGAATCCCCTAAACTTTAGACAAGACCCTGGAAGACTATCACTCTCAAATACTTAGCGGCTAGCGGCCTTCCAAATTTCTCAAAGATTCTGTTTTCTCGCAGGTTTCTCACAGGTTTCTCACAGCGTTTCTCACAGACCCTGAGCAACCGGATTTCGTTTCTCACAGGTTTCTCACCGGATTCTCACAGGCTCCTCTCACAGGCGTTTCCTCCGCTCACAGACCCCGCTCACAGTTTTCTCACAAGGTTCTCACAGAAATACTTCTTTTACTCCCTTCCAGTCATTCCAAGACCCGGCGGTCATAAGCTTAGTTTCCTTCACGACTTTAGCTATAACGATTTCCGAAAGATTTGGTGGTTGGTTGCGCCCTGCTGGTGAATCGCAAAGGCCATGCCAAGCGAGACCATACAAATCCCGCACCCCAAACCCGACCCTAAGCCTCAAACCTCTGAAGCCCGAAACCCTAAACCCTAAACCCCAAAACGATCCTTCACTTAGACTGTGGGTTTTGGCGAGCTTCATAATGTAATCAAACATGACGGAACGCTATGGCACAAAAGGTTCAGAGGGAGAAATCCACCACAAAGCAGCCTACCGCTATCGTCGATGACGATGACGGAAAAGGGATGACTGCGGGCCCATCTAGCGTGGGTTTTCTCTTTAGAATCTGACAATGCTACAGGTATCCGCAAACCACAGCGAGCTGCACGCTCTTGTCAGAACGCGAGCGGTGCGCAACAAGACATTCAGTTCCAAGGGACGCGCGTTGCGACAAGCAGGCTCAGCTCCATTGGAACGCTGACCATTACCGGGGGAACCCACGTTTTCCGACGACCAGACCAGTACCACCAATCTTCATGCCATTTCCGCAACTTTGTCTGTTGCGACCCGGCTGACTGTTCTGACCTTCGAGCTCTCTGAGCTCGCTCTCTGCTTGCTAGGCTCGGGCAGGCCTAGATCGCGGGCAAGTTCGTTTCAGCACGGGAGCATCCTGATGTCATGATGTCCATGCTCCCCGAAGGTGTATCCATGCAAGACATCAAGAGCTCCCGGTTAAAGGTGATGCCCACATTTCTGGATTTTCGTATCGAGGCTAGCCACACCTTCTTGCGACGGCTCTCTCTCACTGTTCGAAAGCAGCGGGCTTTGCTGGTGCTGGAGATGCGGTCTTCTTCTTGTCCACGAGCTGCTTCAATTCCGCCAGCTCCTTTGGAGCTAAGAAATCTTCTCCTCTTGCAGTTCGCACTCGTGCTGCAGAGTCTGGAGCTGAACTCTTTGCTAACTCTGCCTCTGCACCGCCGACATAAAGACCTCCTTCAGGTCGTCACAACATTTGCGCATGGCGTCAACGGAGGTGGTTCCCCCGTCCATCGCGGCAATCTCAACTATCTGTGAGCTGATGCCTGCCTTCTGCTGTGCCTACAGTCTTGCTCGGGCAGACAGGCAGGCTTATGCCCGGAAGGAATCTCTTTAGCAGAATGCCGAACTAAGCATTGCGGAAAAGGACATCACTAGCCTCTGCCATAGCCGATGCCGCTTACGTTCGTGTAGATAAACCGCACTTCGTCTCGGCCGCTGACAGTGTGACTGTCGAATTCGCAGCATACGGCATCCGAGATCCTACATCCTACCCGCGGGCAACTGTTGTGCTTTTCGAAGCCCAAGATCGTACCACACAACGCTGCGTTTAGCCTTGGGATTCGGATACCACCAGGAGGGGATGGGACTCGCTCGAGACTGTCATGACTAAATGTGGGAGATCGTTGAGGCGACCCGTCCGGTTGCGCCTGGGATCAGCACGCAATATCCGAGGGCGACAAACTAAGCGTATCCGAAAGCCGATAGCGGGCGAGGTTTCAAGTTTCAAGGCCCACGGCATCTTTTGCTGAAAACGCGTGGTTACATGGCCCGCATTCACCATCAATTCAGTCACACATTCCCCAAGCTCATGGCAACTGTATGGTTTTGCGGTGGAGGAGTCCGTGCCCCCATATGTAGCACCCAGCCCATCTACACTCCAACAAAGGCAAAACATTGCAACAGCTAGGATTGGCGAATTCTTGCCGAACCCCGTTCCAACAGTGCACCATAACCCGAAAACGGCAAGCCCCACATTGTGCAACGCTCGATGCATCGGCCTTCATTGCCTGCGCGAGGCACTCGAAGGTGCTGTGGATGAAGTCCGCGCCGCGCAGCCTTGGCAGCGGTCAGAGGACGCCTGGAGCAGAAATGAAAACCCTGATAAACCCCGCGGGCCAAGGGACGATGGAGATGCCAACAAGGCCGAAAGTCCACGCAGCGCAGCCAAGGCGAGGTCGGCGGGAAGGGAAGAGCCTCGGAAAGGCGCTCAGCCGTCAGCCCTGGTCTGTTGCTCTTTTGCTCTTGCCACGTGACCCAGGAAGACCATCCAGGCGTTGAGCGCCCGCGGCAGGTGCTCGTTGTGGGCCACGCTGCCTCCCTGCCATTCGGAAAGCTTGTTGCGAAAGCCAAGGGACCTGCACCTCAGTACGAGGGCCCTTTCATGCCTACGGGGGTGTTGTTCTATGTGGATCCGGGACCGGCCGCTGACCTCGATCTCGAAACCCCTGCTCAGCTCCAAGGACCTTCAATTTTGAGCCAAGATAGTTTCTCATCTCCTGCCCCTGAAGGGGCCACCTCCACAACGAGCCGGAGGAGCTGCGGCATCATCTGCAGCCTCGGTTGTTGGGTCCTTGCTCTCTGGTTTGTCAGCAGTCTAGCAGCTGCCTGAATCCAACCCCCAGATCCTGGACCCTAACATGTGCCAGACGGCTAGAGTCTGACAAGCTTTCACAAACACGCCATTAAATATGTAGAAGTGCCGCATAGAACTGCTCTGAGTCCGAATCCTGCATCAAAACGCAACGATTTCACGCTCGAACTCCGGTTCACAAGTCAACCGCATTCCTGGACTATCGAAGCTAGCGCCGCGGAGTGCCTATCCGCAAGCCACTGCAAACTCATGTCTTGAACTTCCTCCAACTGGCGCTCCCAGAACCGATCCCGAATTCTTCATACACTACAAAACGGCTCTCGTTCCGGAAGCCTCGACCCAAATCCGAATACCTCGGCTCCCTGTCTGCCATGGCCATCTTACTCGATTGAAGCCCCTGTCACCAACTTTTGAATCAGTTGACCGTAATTTCGCTCCTGATCCGATATTCGGCAGCTGGACTTCAAAACCGCAGTCGAAACTACCATGCCACGACACGACGCAGCGCAAAGCCTTCTGAAGCGCTGCGCAGCAAGGCAGCCAGACAAGACCCAAAGTCCCAGAGCCCCGAAGCCATGCGGCAGAACCGGGCCAAGGGTAGGCTGATCATAGCGCGGCTTCCAGGGCCCACCTGCTGGAATCCGAAAGCCACAGTATTCGTCAATTCGCCCACGTCGGCCCCGCCCCTGTGAATTCCTCAACACTGGCTTTTTCAAGACTAGGTGTAACAGCCCAATGGGCATGTTAACACGTATTACCCAAGGCACAAGGTCCCCCATAGACGAAGGGAGAGGACTTCTTTCAAGTCGTGCAACTCAGTGCACAGAGGAGGTGCAGGGCTACTACATAGTGCAACATAATACAACCTCATGCCAGAGGAATCCTTCTCAGCCCCAACATCAGAGACAGGGTTTAGGGCTCCAGGGGCTTCGCACGTTTAATGTAAGGTCTCAATCTCAAGGAAACGAAGGACTTGCGTGCTGAGCATCGTCAATGTCAGCTTGCCTACTCGACCAAGGTCTATAGCCATTCGACAGGGAATCGAAGAGATCTTCAGGACTCTGTGAGGGCTTTACCTGGTCACAATGGACTTGCTGTGTACTTTGCTTCTGTATGTCAACCCGGCGTTTTGGACTTGAGGGCGCCTGTGTCTTCCCTGGCTAACGGCGAAATCCCAGAGCGCAATCCCACCAGTGCCAAACAATCCGGCTCTTGCTTGCTTCGCCTGGGATCACCTGAGCCCGAAGATGAACAGGCCTTCGGAACGATCTTGTACAATCGTTAGTACGTTCGCCTCAGAAAGGGTGAGTTTGCCCTCTGCTTTCTCCACAGGGAGGCTTCACGTTCAAATCATGATGACATCATCCCGCTGCTGACTTTTGCCGGTGAACTGGGAACTTGTGTATCTGATTGTATCTGTAATATGCACAGACACAGAAAACATGTCGATATAGATGCAGTATATGTTCGTGCATCAAACCTACGTAAATTTGGCAGGCAAATGAACATGCAAACAGACAGACTGCTCGCTCGCTCTCGCTCTCGCGCTCTCCCCTCTCTTTCCCTCTCTCTCGCTCTTTCTTTGTCATCTCTCTCTCTCTCTCTCCCTCTCTCTCTGTCTCTCTCTCTCTCTCTCTGTCTATCTCTCCCAATCTCCGCACCTCTCACTATCTCGGCATGAATATTGGTATGAGCGTGCGTGTATATGTATGTATATATATATATGTATATATATATAATTTTTATTTATTTATATTATCTATCTATATGCATAATACACTTGTATATATATATATATGTACTGACACGCGACCTATCCGTGCGTGTGTACACACATGCACGTGTAGCGCATGCATATACAATATACATGCAACCTGTACATCAGCCGCTGTGTATGGCTCTGTTGGTACCGGTGCCCATGGTTGTCGTATGTACAAACGTGCATGCATGCATGCATGCATGCATGCATGCATACATACATACATAGACAGACAGACAGACAGATAGATAGATAGATCGATAGGTAGACAGATATGAGAGACAGCTAGATAGATAGACAGGTAACCAGGTAGACAAACACGCAGACATATTAGATAGATACGTGCATACCGACCTATCTACATACATACTTTTACGTATATGCATGTATATATCTGTGTGACCATGCGGACCTTCACTTTACCCAAAAGACTGTCTCCGGAAGTATCTTTCTAGCTGCCTCCGAGTGACGCAGATGCCTGCGTACGTGTGGAGCAGTGGGTGCTGCGCCTGCAGGCGGCGTTGAGAGACGATTCTCCGCGCTGCATTGCTGCAGGCTCGCACAACTCCCAGTACCAGTAATCCCGCAGCCCTGAACCTTGACAGAGGTCAAGCACGTCACATGCACACGTGCATCAAATGGGCCAAATGCGGCATCTGCCCCACCCCCGTTCCCAGCAGGGCCGAAGAAACTAGAACCCAGTCCTGGGGCACTGCGCGATGCAGCGGTCTTTACTGAACAGTTCAGCTGTTCAGGAGCATACCAATTCGCAACGACGAATGGAATCTGGACTTGGAGAGTGTCCATCTGAGCTCCTAACCCATCCGAAATCCGAAAATTCGGCAGCAAATGCGCACTTTTCCATATCCGCTCCCAGCCTGGAGCAAGTTCGGAAGCACCGGCAGAATTCCACGGACCATCTCGACCTCACCGCTCGCGGGACTGAACGACGGTTCAGAAGCAGATCTGCGGATAAAGCCACCTCTTCTTACAAGCGTACAACTGACAACACTTGCCGGATTCTCCACGAGAGGATAACCCGATTTAAAGCTGACCGTTGCGAGGCGCAACTCTCGTGTCCGCAATTTCCCTCCTAAGGTTAAAATTTGCGGCATTGGCGTATTCTGTTACATATTCGTCTGAAAGATGGCAGGGCGCTGAGAGGATGTTCCGCAGCACCGTCACATACTTCAAGCAAGCGGCCTCGGTCAAACAATCTGCATGAGCTCACGAAGGAGATCTGCCGCGCTGTAGGCTTCCAGGAGGATAGAAAGCTTTGTTGGTTACTAGATCCAAAATGATCCAAACATGCTATGGATTCGATTGAGAACTTTAAGATCTTCAAGCCTTCATGTCGGGGGCAGCAGGCTCGCAGCCGGGCGTGCGAACTTGGGCTTTAGGGCATAGGTTCTGTCGAACATTTGCGAGACTTTGTGGCTTCGACCCTCAATCGGGTCCACGAAGCCTTGAAGAGGATGCCCTCCGAAGTTTGCGGCTGCCCCGGCGACAGGATCTCGGGAGCCACCTGCCGAAGTTGGGCAACAGACCCTTCGATGCATCCTGACCCTTTTGCAACGAGGCGCAATCGTCATGCGCGCACCCTGAATACGCTATGCACGGGGTTCGTCTGCAACCTTCTTCAGGCCGACCGGCAAGCATAGCTGCTATACAACCAAGCATCTTGTACCGTGAGTCTGGAGCAGCCT
The DNA here is from genome assembly GCA_003297005.1 of Symbiodinium sp. clade A Y106. Classification (NCBI taxonomy): domain Eukaryota; class Dinophyceae; order Suessiales; family Symbiodiniaceae; genus Symbiodinium; species Symbiodinium sp. clade A. The sequence goes on along the minus strand of BGNK01003750.1, from coordinate 34,867 downwards.
CTGCGGAGCATGTTGTATTTTTGTTTCAGCCGATGGTCCCAAAATTGAACGCAACCCGCATTTACTGAAGCTTCGGGAAGACCGGTGTGTCAACTGCTCGTTCACATCCGCCTGGTCCCGAAAGTATTCGCCGGCGATGCCTCCAGGAGTGCCTTGTCTAAAGAGCGACATCGTAAGTTTTAATCACATTCCCTTGGGCTGGCACACGGGCTATGCGGTTTGGGGATCGGTGGATCGGGAGGTAGCGTTTCCAATTCAGAGCTTTGTGATGCGGCTCAGCTGAACACTGGATGCCCAGAAATGTCCACAGCCTGACAGATGAGGTGTCGTAGGTTCATACAGGCAGGGTGTGTGGCGTTAGCGGCTTGCATGCTGCGGAACTTTCGACAGCGAAGTCCGTGTCGCAAGCCGAGCATGCTCTACATCCCAGCCCCTTTTAAAACAGTACCAAATGGGTTTGGGGGAACCCGATGTCATGATGGCTACACACAGGCGAACCCACCTCTCGAACAAATTCTGAGCACCAAAACTGCAACTCAATATGGTCGGGACTATCGGTGCCATGCTGTGGCCCGTGCATTTACATGCCTTTTGATTTGCCGACGTGGGTGTCGTGTCGGAAAAAGGAGCAAGCTCGCGTCAGGAAGATGTCAACCACATGTTGGCACAAACGACTTACTGCGGGCATGAAGTCCAACTACGAATCGCACCACGCCCTTACATACCCCACCGTCAGCTGTATCGAACGCATCAAGGAGAAGCTTCTATACCTCAAGTCACTCCCATCCTCAATACCCTCAATTCAAGCACCAATCACCCCCAAACCGCTCAGGACAGTTAATTTCGGCACCGCACGGCGCGGGTGTTCGAAGCTCAAACCGAGCTACTGATGGTCTTGCCCGCCGACGAGCCCGCCATGGAGATTACCAGATGGATGCAGGCCTGCAGTCTCGGTTCTGAAAGGCAACAGAAACGACTGGGGAGCTGCTCGAGTGTGCTTCCAGGCTTCTGGCCGTTGCAGCTACATTCCACGCTGCACCACGAAGTTGATCCAGCGTCACAATCCCAATGCGGCCGATGCGGCATGCTTGTAGATGGCAACCTTCCGGATGAGGGATGTGTCTGTGCCTACTTCAACCACCGCTGTACGATCCAGGGATGGAAATACGTGCTGTTCAAGGGCAAAGCGAGCAGAGCAGTCTCCAGAGCCCTGATGTGTCCCAAAATAGGCTGAAACCATGAACCAAAGCCTAAGCTCAAAGTGGTTGCTGTTGTTGCTGTTGTTGCTGTTGTTGCTGTTGTTGCTGCTGGTGTTGCTGTTGTTGCTCTTGCTGCTGTTGCTGTTGTTGATGTTGTTGCTGTTGTTGCTGTTGTTGCTGTTGTTGCTGTTTTGCTGAGTTGCTGAGTTGCTGAGTTGCTGAGTTGCTGAGTTGCTGAGTTGCTGAGTTGCTGAGTTGCTGTTTTGCTGTTTTGCTGTTTTGCTGTTTTGCTGTTTTGCTGTTTTGCTGTTTTGCTGTTTTGCTGTTTTGCTGTGTTGCTGTGTTGCTGTGTTGCTGTGTTGCTGTGTTGCTGTGTTGCTGTGTTGCTGTGTTGCTGTGTTGCTGTGTTGCTGTGTTGCTGTGTTGCTGTGTTGCTGTGTTGCTGTGTTGCTGTGTTGCTGTGTTGCTGTGTTGCTGTGTTGCTGTGTTGCTGTGTTGCTGTGTTGCTCTGTTGCTCTGTTGCTCTTGCTCTTGCTCTTGCTCTTGCTCTTGCTCTTGCTCTTGCTCTTGCTCTTGCTGCTCTTGCTGCTCTTGCTGCTCTTGCTGTTCTTGCTGTTCTTGCTGTTCTTGCTGTTCTTGCTGTTCTTGCTGTTCTTGCTGTTGCCGTTGATGCTGTTGTTGCTGTTGAGTTTGTTGATGCTGTTGTTGCTGTTGTTGCTGCTGTTGTTGATGCTGTTGTTGCTGCTGTTGTTGCTGCTGTTGCTCTTGCTGATGTTGCTCTTGCTGATGTTGCTGTTGTTGCCGTTGTTGCTGTTGCTGTTGATGCTGTTGTTGCTGCTGTTGTTGCTGTTGTTGCTCTTGCTGCTGTTGCTGTTGTTGAGTTGTTGCTGTTGTTGCTGTTGTTGCTGTTGTTGCTGCTGGTGTTGCTGTTGTTGACGTTGTTGCTGTTGTTGCTGTTGTTGCTGTTGTTGCTGTTGTTGGTGTGGTTGCTGTCGCTGTTGCTGTGGCTGCTGCTGCTCTGTTGCTGGCGCTGTTGTTTCTGCTGTTGATGCTGTTGGTGCTGTTGATGCTGTTGTTGCTTTTGTTGCTGTTGTTGCTGTTGTCGTTGCTGTTGTTGCTGTTGTTGCTGTGTTGATGTTGTAATCATTGTTGTTGTTGCTGATGATGCTGTTGCTGTTCTTGTTGCTGTTGTTGGTGCTGGTGGTGGTCGAGGTTTTTGTCATGGTGGTCATGGTCGTAGTGGTGGTAGTGCTGGCAGTGGTGGCAGTGGTGGCAGTGGTGGCAGTGTTGGTAGTGGTGGTAGTGGTGGTGGTGCTGCTGCTACTGCTGCAGCTGCTGCGGTTGCTCTGTTGCTCTTGCCGTTGCTGTTGCTGTTACCGTTGGTTGCTGTTAACATTCTTGCTGTTGCTGCTGTTGATGCTGTTCCCGTTGGTTTCTGTTAACATTCCTGCTGTTGCTGCTGTTGTTGCTGTTCCCGCTGCTGCCTGTGCTTCTGCAGTTGGTGCTTGTGCTGGTGCTGGTGGTGCTGCTGCTGCTGCTGCTGCTGCTG